>JADLZL010005654.1:0-198525 GCA_015844335.1 Chrysopogon serrulatus | reverse complement strand
GCAACCATAAGAGCTTATCGGAACAAAGAAACGGAAAATGGACTCCACATCTACGCCAGAACAATCTAAGCTAGAAGGAACGAGAAGGCACCACACCGAGCCGGCGGACACGAGACAGGACACAGTGGTCGGCCGGGCCTGGACCGGCCGCCGTCCGGGCCCGGCTCCTCTTGGGGCCCGGTTCGCCCGGCTCGCTCCACCGCCTTTGAGGATCGATCCTAGCCGCCCGTCAATGCGTCGGTTTAATCCGATGGTTCACAATCATCGCCCCGGGGCTATATAAGGAGAGGCACCCCCCTTGGGAGGAGAGCCCAGAAACCCTAATTCGTTATTTCCTCTCTCAAGAGAGAGCGAAGGGTTCCATCCTCAGAGAATTAGATTAGAACTCCAATACTTCAAGTTCTAGTTAGGCATTAGCTAGCAAGGTTTCAAGAGAGTTGAGCTACGCTCGGGGATTCGGAGTCGTCATCCGGGAGGCCGGTATAGCTTTGACTTTGTTCTTAATTATTATGTTTCACTTTATTAAGCTCCTAGTTTATTTTAGTGTTTTGCTTGATATAGTATTGATTGATGATGAACTATCTTATATGATCGTAAAGCGCTTAGCTCATTACTCGAGTGGGTTAAGTGGTAGAAATTATGTAAGCATGGTGCTTAGATATACTCTGCCTACGAATGCACCTTGTAGGCCGGGTTTGGTGGTAGATCGCGGGTGTGACATTTCTGTTGAGTCCTATGTATTCCACCCTCCGTTTATAAGACTAGCAGAACGTGATTGCGAAGAAGGAGCGTGCTCTGTTCACAAACCTCCCTAGTAATGTTCCTTGTGAGTACTTTAGAGTCATCAATACTATAGATGAAAGTAACATGCTAGAGTAGATGCAAAGACTTAGTAAATCCGACACTACATAGGAATTCAATCTCTTAACTAATCTCCTATTTTTTGCCTTGCTACATTAGAGAGTTTTTAATTCTATCTCTCGAGTGATTTATCATTGCCCTATACTTATCATATATATATATCTATCCGGCTTACCCCTCAGATAAGTATGTCCTTGTCATGTGGATTCTATCTAAGTATGTATACACATCAATATTCTCTAGCTGCCCTTTCCCATGGGATTAAATAAATTTGACAATTGGGTTAACTCCCAATAAAATGCTACAATGGTATTTCATCTGTGCGCTTGCGGATACTCAGTTATATTTAAGATAGTTGCATGATTTAATACCACACCTCTTATGTCACTGCTGGGATGACAACCCGGTGTAATGCATGGTGACTTAAGAAGTGTCAACAAGCATTTTTGGCGCCGTTCTTGTCTTGGGAAAGGCTAAGCTATAAAGAGATATTGATCAAATGCATACTTATAGATGGAACCATGACTAGGTACCTCTGATTAAGCAGGCTTACCCTTGTTTGTCTTTGTCTATATCATATACAGGGTATTGCAGGATTGGTCTTGATTCATCATCATCTTCCGTCCATCTCAATCAAACCAATCAAGAGTTTGTTTTACACCAGTTTCTGAGCCATGGCTGACAAGACTCTGCGTGAGTTCTCTGCTCCAAGCACGAAGGACATTCGCACTGGACCAACACTTCCAATCAACAATCTTGAGTTTGAGCTCAAATCAAGCCTCATTAACATGGTGCAAGCAACTCCGTTCAGTGGAAAGATCAGTGAAGATGCTAGTGCTCATCTTTAGAATTTTCTGGAGATTGGTAGCACACTTATCATCAAGGACGTCGCTCAAGACATCATACTTCTTCGCTTGTTCCCGTTCTCGTTAACTGGGAAAGCAAAGCAATGGTTCTATGCAAATCAAGAAAATATCAAGACATGGGCAGATTGTTCAAAGATCTTTCTAAAGAGATTCTTCCCTTCAGGAAAGACCAGTGCCTTAAGAGAGAAGATTACTGGTTTCCAATAGCAGAGAGTTGAACCTATTTCAGAGGCATGGGAACGCTTTCAAGATTATATTTCAGATTGTCCCCATCATGGAATAGAGGATTGGTTGCTCATGCAAGGATTTTATCATGGATTATCTAAGGTAGCACAAGAGCAACTTGATGCTACTGCTGGAGGAACATTCTTGTCACTCACCATCAAGAAGGCCAAATTACTCATGGAGACAATAGCCTCTAATCAAGGCTGGTCGTTTGACGATGCTCTGTATTGCAAGATGAGTGAAGAAGCTGACATTGAAGGGTTGAGTGCAGTTTCAGCCAAGATGAATGTGTTATTAGACTGGCTCGAACAGCGAGACAATTACAAGAAAGATCGTCAGGCTATTCAGGATGCTATGGATTCTCAAGTAAGAACTGAAAGATATTTAGGGATCACATATTCCCCGACCAGCCCAAAGATCTGAGCATCATTGGCAACATCTAAGGAATGGAGCAAGTCAAGCAGCCATCCTTGTGGAATGTAATTAGACAAAGACCCAAAGATCAATGAAGACTATCACAAAGGCTTGTTTCAAATGAAAAGATCATAGAGAGTATGAATCATAAGATGGAGAGTTTTTCTTCTCGCCATAAAAAGATCAACTAAGCTATAACCCGTAAGATTGAGTCACAAATAGCAAAGTTGGCTCTTGCTTTGCCCATTGCCACCAGCTTTCGAGCAAATCAATGCAATCACTACAAGAGGAGGCAAGAGTACTCAAGATCCCCTATATCCTGAAGGTACACACCCTCGAAGGACAGTGAGAGTACAGGCATCGCCAGCAGCACCTGCGGAGAAGAACAATGACGAAGTAGAAGAGGTTATACCACCATTAGAGCAAGAACCTCAGCGCAATTATAATGACACCAACTTTTTACCATTTCGTCGGCAGAGAAAGGAGAGGATGGATGAGCAGTTTGGAAAATTTATGGAGGTTATACGTCACTTATATATCAATGTACCTCTGCTAGATGCCCTACAAGTGCCTACGTATGCAAGATACCTCAGAGATATCTTAAACAATAAGAGGCCACTGCCCACCACCGAAGTTATCAAGCTCACAGAGGAGTGTAGTGCGGCTATCCTGAACACATCACCAATTAAGAAACAAGATCCAGGACGCCCCACTATTGAGTGCTCAATTGGAGATCAAGTGTTTGAACATGCACTATACGATCTTGGTGCTAGCGTAAGTGTTATGCCCAAGGCGGTCTTCGACAAACTCAACTACTCCAAACTCACACCCACGACGATGTGCCTTTAACTTGCGGACCAATCACTTCGCCGCCCTGAAGGAATCGCCGAGAACATTCCGGTAAAAATAAGAGAGTTCTTTATTCCTGTCGATTTCGTTGTGCTTGATATGCAGGAAGCAACAAATACACCACTTATATTGGGAAGACCTTTCTTGAGCACTGCAAATGCTCACATTGATGTTGGGGTTGGAGAAATCTGATTCCATATCAATGGCAAGGAAGAGAGATTTGCATTCAAGCCACGACCGGAACAATACTCTCAATCAGAGAGGTGTGAAGAGCAAGAAGATTTAAAGCCTCCATCTCCGGGACTGATAGACGCTATAAAGACATAATCATCAGGAGAAGTCAGTCTGAAGGACTATAAATATCGGACCCTCGCCGAAAGGTAATCGGTATTTACCCATTAACTCTTTATATTCTAAAAAAAATCCAAAAATATTTTTCTTTACCATTTGATGTTTCTATTAATCTAAAAATACAAAATAATTAACTAGCGGGACCCACAGACACTGGGACCCACTTGCCATTTCACATCTCATCATATATATAGTGGATTCCAAACAATCTCCACCCACATGCTGTTACCTTGTTTCTTTTCCACCGAAAGAGTGATGTAGGTGCAGTAAAGGGAGAGGTGGAGCACCAGAGAAAAGATGAGGCAAGTAGGGCCCACTGTGGGACCGGCCGGTCCCACCACAGACCGGCCGGTCTGCCCCCTCCTCGCCTATAAAAGGGCAAGTGCCCAGTGAGCTCTACTCACTCTCCTATATCCAGATTTCTGCCTCTTGCCTCTGATTTCCGAAACTTCTTGATTACCATATCAAGAGAGAAGGAGAAGGAAGAAGTGAGAGTAAGGGAGAGTAGAAGTACTAGATAGTTGATCAGTGACTTATGGAGGGAAATGCTGCTGGAAGTTTAGAGGAAGAGTTAAGAGAAGTAGAGGAAGTGCTGCCCAAACTTAGAGGAGATGATCACTTAGTCTAGGGGAAACTCTGCTAAAATTTGGTTGTGGTGGTAATCACCCCACAAGGACTGCTAACCCTGGATGACTGACCCTCTAATTGTTGTGGTGGAAACCTTTCCCGCAAGGACTACTAACTCCCTCTAACATTTCTTTGTGCTATTAACTCGATTTACTTATTTTCACGTGCATTTATTTTCCGTATTTACTTCCTTGTGTTTTTCTTATTTATGTGGAGGTAGCAATATCCCACATTGTTTTCTATATTTATTCTTTTGTGCTAACCCTCTTGTGGAGGAGTGCATTCCCATAGGAGTGATTTACTCTTGGAGCGGCAATTGTCATTATCATATTTTCTAACCCCGCTCCTAGAGTCTTTTTTGTTTTTCTCTTGGTTTTTCACTTGTCTGAAGGATGAGTGGCCTTTGGAGAGGGATCAAGAGCGGACTTCGGTCCCATTCCACACGTTCAACTCGGAGCTCTACTTCTCGAGCGAGCTCTGACATGCAGGTTGACGAGACGCCACCCGCTAGCAACAGGCCATCTTCTTCCTCGACGGTTATACACCGTCTGATGGAGGAACATGACCTCAATGGAAGAACGACGAAGAGAAAAAAAAAGTTCGAGCTCATTAAAAACCGCAAGTTCGTCCCCGACCACGAGTGTATGATCCCGAGCTTCTTCGAGACACGGTATGGACACTGAATTCCAAACCATCTTTTCAGTCATGGGTTGGACGGGATTTGCGGATATTTCTGAGCCAGGGTGCAAACTACTTACTGCTGAATTCCTATGAACCTTGAACTTTGTTGAAAATGGGATAAATTTCCGACTCTTTGGGAAAGAGCAAACGTTAACTTGGAAGGAGTTAAGCTTAGCTCTAGGATTCCATGCTGAGTGCACTATAGATATAGATGCCGCCATCCCTGACTTTGTGAGAGAGCAGTTTTGGAAGGACATAACCAATCAAAATTCACCTACGCATGCCAAGACGAGTAGCATTCAATTACCCACATTAAGGTTCATGCATAGATGGTTGGCATTTACTCTTTTCCCACGAGGAGACACTAGCACAGTGAGGATAGATGAGCTTAAATTGCTTTTTGCCATAGTAAAGAGTAAAAAGGTTTCCCAAGTAATGTTGATGATGAGATAGTGGTTAGAGGTTTTCAGATTTAGGGGTGATATCGAGTGCACCTCATTGGTGACCCGAATTGCCAGCTATCTTGATTTGTGGCAAAATTCGCTAGTGCCTTATATAGGAAGAGGACGTGGTCGCATATCTTACGACTACTTTCGCCAAGGACAGACCTTGGTGAAGAGAGGAAATATGGTGGTAATGAAGATTAATGGCAGGCAGGTCCGGTTACCTAACCCGGAGCTCAACTTGTACACCACCAGTTCTCTTCTTGTCAATGTGCAGGTAACAGCAGCAGCACCCATACGAAGCGCGTCGGCACGTTTCACCAACATACAACCCACACACTACTACGGTGCTGACCCAGTGCCACAAGGACCAGCTTACACCAGCTACATCAACTTTGGAGAACCTGAATTCTCCCATAGAGGGCAATCATCATAGGACAGTTGGGGACAGTATGTCTCCCAACCAACGCCTCAAAGCCACTGCCCCCACGGGAGAGACGGCGGAATGGCCAGCAGGTAATTTTGGTGATTATCAAGGAAGAATGTCTGTTGATTCGCAGGAAGTGTCCTCTGGAGGGTACCAGCGTGGCCGCGCATCAGACGCCGGGATGGGGTACCATGATCGACAAATGCAGCAGCAGAGGAACGACCGCAGGCTTCGCACCATTGAGGAGCAAAGTGCCACCCTCCTCGCACAGAACACCTCCATCCTTGGGCAGCTACACCTACACGACCCGGTACCATCGCCAGCCAGATGCAGAATGGGATTACCTCTTCCAAAGACATGGGAGCAAGGCCGCCGCCACCACATTGATCGACTACGCAACATCCAAATTGGGGGAGAGCACCCCCGTTATCTCAAGGTAAGTTGTCTTTGCCTCTATTTTATCAGTTTAATTGTTAGTTTGCTCGTTAGTTTGTTTAAATGAAAATCATAAAAACCAAATAAAAAGAGTGTGTCTATATGCTTATTTAAATTTTAGTTTGAACTTGGAGAAAAATCTGTTAATATGGAAACGATGAATAGTTGCTCTATTAAAATTCTTTTGAGTACCTAGCTTATAGTTAAAAAAATTCCCTAAGGTTTGAGACGCAACTGTTTTGACATGAATACTTACTTTGAATTTGAGACCTGTGGGTAGCATATTCCTGATCTTAAGTCTAGGCAGTTGACGGACATGATTAGAGACGGTTAGAGCTGCTATTTATCTTGTTCCATTGTGATGCTGAAATTCTGGAGATTTAATTTTGAAAACTTAAAAAGACACATGATGAGTTTCTTGTATGACAAGCTTAATTCCCACCAGAGCCATATTGCATATTTAGGCTAGGAAGCTTCCACGCAATTGCTGCTTGTCGCTGCAATGAGTGTTGTCAACCTTGGTGACCCTTGTGAGAAACTTGTCATGCTTTTAAAATCAAGATCCACACACTCCACCTCATATGCACTACTCTACTTTGGAGTAGGCACAAAAACATTCCATTTTATCCATCCAAAAATGCTTTACTCCTACAATGGGAGTAGACACCAAAAATATCCATCCACCAAAAAGACATGCTCCAGAGTTTCTTGTCATCTCTCAAAGATATTTTGTGCTAAGGAGTGAGCTATGCAAAAAAAAAAGAAAAAGGAGAGTTGAGAAAAATGGACAAGTGTCCAAGAAAAAAAAAAAAAATAGATATCCAATATCCATCTCCCTAAGGAAAAATAGAAAAGATAGCTCACAACTCTGGCAAGGTTTCGATGTTCCAAAAGAGAGATCCTTTTAAGCATGGTAGAATTAGGTTCATTACCTCATTCATCACACCACCACCATATATCCATCATATTCCACACACATGCACATCTTGATTTGATTGTATCACTTGTTTCTCCTTGGATCCCTTGTTTGATTTCACAATACATGCAAGTACAAATACGCTTATTCATGCTATCTCCACACCTATGAGCTCCACATAAGCTTTAGATGTAGGTTGAGATAAAGACACAATTTTCATTGCCTTGGTGAGGAATCCAAGAATACCACATACCTGAGAGACTTGAGAGTGTCATACAATGAAACTCTGAGCTTTATTTTAAAAATCCATAAAAACTCCAGGGACTTAGCTGAACAAAAGAACTTGAGACATAGTGCTTGACTTAATCTTTCTGTCTTTCAACTACTCATGACCACAAGAGAAGGATGTTAAGCTCCATGGTTAAGAGTAATATGGGTAAGTGTGAAAGTCAGAATGGTTCACTCTAAGACTAAGGAGAATTTTTTATCCGAAAGCATGTGTGCTCTTGAGAAGTTTAATATTGCAAAGACTCCCGATCCATTTAAGAGAATGGTTTGCAAAGGGACTAGCAAAGGTTAAGCTTAGGGGGAGTTGTTGACGGCCATTATTGTATGAAATCACCGCCAACTAGTCCTAAAAAGGATGCAATTGAGATCACCAAAGTAGACATAGGGTTTACACTGACCAAATTCCACGATTTTTGGTGTTTCACTATTTCTGCAGGTATAAATCAGAAAAGGCGCAACCATAAGAGCTTATCGGAACAAAGAAACGGAAAATGGACTCCACATCTACGCAGAAACAATCTAGAAGGAACGAGATGGCACCACGCCGAGCCGGCGGCCTGGAAGACACCAGGCCAGACCGGTCGGTCTGGGCCTGAACCGGCCGGTCTGGGCCTGGCTCCTCTCGGGGCCCGGTTCGCCCGGTTCGCTCCACCGCCTTTGAGGATCGATCCTAGCCGCCCGTCAATGTCGGTTTAATCCGATGGTTCACAATCATTGCCCAGGGCTATATAAGGAGAGGCACTCCCCTTGGGAGGAGAGCCCAAAAACCCTAATTCATTATTTCCTCTCTCAAGAGAGAGCGAAGGGTTCCATCCTCAGAAAATTAGATTAGAACTCCAATACTTCAAGTTCTAGTTAGGCATTAGCTAGAAAGGTTTCGATAGAGAGTTGAGCTACGCTCGGGATTCTCGAGTCGTCATCCGGGAGGCCGGTATAGCTTTGTATCCCTTTTATTTATGACTTTGTTCTTAATTATTATATTTCAGTTTATTAAGCTCCTCGTTTATTTTAGTGTTTTGCTTGATATAGTATTGATTGATGATGAACTATCTTATATGATCGTAAAGCGCTTAGCTCATTACTCGAGTGGGTTAAGTGGTAGAAATTATGTAAGCATGGTGTTTAGATATACTCTACCTACGAATGCACCTTGTAAGCCGGGTTTGGTGGTAGATCGCGGGTGTGACATTCCTGTTGAGTCCTATGTATTCCACCCTCCATTTATAAGACTAGCAGAACGTGATTGCGAAGGAGGAGCGTGCTCTGTTCACAAACCTCCCTAGTAATGTTCCTTGTGAGTACTTTAGAGTCATCAATACTATAGATGAAAATAACATGCTAGAGTAGATGCAAAGACTTAGTAAATCGACACTACATAGGAATTCAATCTCTTAATTAATCTCTGTTTTTTGCCTTGCTACATTAGAGAGTTTTTTAATTCTATCTCTAAGTGATTTATCATTGCCCTATACTTATCATATATATATATCTATTTGGCTTACCCCTGTATAAGTATGTCCTTGTCATGTGGATTCTATCTAAGTATGTATACACATCAATATTCTCTAGCTGTCCTTTCCCATGGGATTAAATAAATTCGACAATTGGGTTAACTCCCAATAAAATGCTACAATGGTATTTCATCCGTGCGCTTGCGGATACTCGCTTATATTTAAGATAGTTGCATGATTTAATACCACACCTCTTATGTCACTGCTGGGGATGACAACCCGGTGTAATGCATGGTGACTTAAGAAGTGTCAACAACCGTGAAGAAAAGTTGTACTCAAGATAATAATAAGTTGAGTTGTTTTATCCATATTGCATCACATAGCATCATGTCATATATGTCATTATGTTAAGCATGCATTATTATCACGTGTAGTATACAAGAGAGTTGGATCGCGTTGTTCAAGTTTCAGAGAAGATTCGCGGTGATCCAACCCTGATGAGGTGAATCCACGAAGATGTTGATGTCAAGATTAACAACTAACCTTCTCTGCAATGCAGGCAAGCCCCAGATGCATTTAACCTTTCCTTTAATTTTGAAAGTCCTTTATAATTTTATGTTGATGATATGATGCACTAGGTGTAGGAGTTGAGTGATATCCTATCTTGATGCATTTACCGTACCTTGATATATTATCCCTGAAACCTGTTTTGATTTAAAAACGTTCATATATGCTTCGCCCTGCAGATAGCATAGGCTTTACAAATAAAATGTTTTCAAAAGTTTGATCACAATATCCTCTGTAAGAGAAGTTATAAAAACCTGATGTTACTTATTGTTTATCCTTTACCTTGGCCGGGTCAAGGGTACGCAATAAGAACATGATGAGTAAATTGAGACATCGGTGGAGTGACTTGCATCAGGAAGGGCTAGTGCCCTGGTGTAGTATCGTCCACTTGTGTCGGTTAAGCACCGTTCGTTGCCTTGGCCCTTGGATCATGAGGTTACTGGATAGTACTAGTCGCATGCTAATGGCGGTAAGCTCCACTTGGACTACCCATGACGAGAACGGACAAGTAGCGTGTACCCATCCTACGGGGCGCACCATAGAAGGAGACCGCGGTGTAGGGCGGTGGTGTACTGTACACCCGTTCTGGTATGGAGAAATTTGAGTGTTGAGTTGATGTATGTAAGATGGTCAGTCGTGCATACATCATATGGCTAGGAAGCCCCAGCTGGATATATAAAGCGATTCGAATCGTCGTTGCTCCACGATATGGGAGACTTGATCCTAGCCCTAGCATCGTAGTAATGATGGAAGTTGTTGGGACTGGAAGCTTTTGAAATCGTTACTTGTTTGACAAGTGTTTACTATAGACTAGGATAACCTAGATGGATAGCTTAATGCTTAATGAAAATATCATATAAGAATGAATAGTAAGGATCAACATTAGTCGCTTTTCCACAAAGGTGTCTTTGATTCTTGCTAAAGCCTTACCTTGATTCCTATCAGCCAGCATTTCTGAGTCTTCTCCACTCTTTCTTATCGGGTAAGTCTTGCGGAGTACTTTTGTACTCAGGGTTTGTTTGACCCCTATTGCAGGTACTAACTGTTGCTGCTAAGTTCGGTCATACCAGTGGGCTTGGCATGATCGAATACCTCCCACCTGAGGTGTTCTCCTGCAGGTGTTCTATATCTCCTTACTTCCGCAAACTCAGTTAAGTTTTGTTTAATTAAACTCTGATCAATTGTAGTCATATTTTTTATAAATCTTCCGCTACTCTGTTGTATTTGAATAAAAATGGTTGTAATACTACAATATCTCTGTAAGAATTCGATCTTGGAGAATCATGGTGTCATCGGGGTTTTACCCGACAGAGCGTTCTAAGTTATATGGTACACAAGCATAGCCGACAGAGGTCTTAGGGACAAGGTCAGGTGCTTGTGGGCCATATAATTTAAAAGGCTCTGCCACATTTGAGATACTTTTATTTGATGGAAAATTATATATTCCTATAAGACAAGTAAGAACACCAAAACTCGTGTAACTCGTTAGAATCAAAACCTGCAACTAGGCTTTGTAATTCATTTTATATCATTTTATACCATAGTTGAGGATTATATTTAGTGTTTAATGACCATCAACAATGTTCCCTGTGGAAAATTCGATACCTTAGAATACTCTCGGATAAAAGCTACATTGACATCCATAGACTTTCTGATTTATCTGTTTGTCATATCTTTTCTTTAGATAATGGAAATATCTAGTTTTATCCTTATTGAAGAGCAATCAGACCATATCAAGTGTCAACACTCATGGTATCAATATCATTAAATTTATCATAGGATATATTTTATATTTTCTCTATTTATTGATAAATAGTTTCCTAAAGCAAGGCTGTGTTAAAATTTTTTAAACTGTAATCAAATTTCTAAAAAAATTAAGATTCATGATATAAATATTATTAAATTTATCATAGAATATATTTTTTTCAAATATACACATTTTATGTGATAGGTGTTTTGTTATTTCTTCTATAAAGTTAGTCGACAAAGAAATGATTGGTACAATTCTGGGAATTGATTTTATTTAGGAATGGAGGGTATATTTCTACGAGTTTGTTTGGATCGGACTATGACGTGGACTTATATGCCTGTCTAGATGATATGGAGTAACAATTAGTTAGCTAAAGTTTAGACCTTGAGTCCTTGAGAATCTTAATAAGTGGACTTGTGGTTGGGTCAACAATAGTCAAAATCCTGAATTAGTTGTTAAGTTTGACTTTGATTTATAGAAAATACATGCAATATTTATATCTCTGAATAAATTTGTTAAAAAGCTAGATTCAAAGATCTTTCCGTTGCTATTAATTATGATACTAATCAATGATGTTTATTATTTATAAAAATTACTGGCAATTATTTCTTGGAAAGTAAAAGGGACAGATATTTTTGGACGAATGGTGTATAGTCTTATCACTACTGCAGGCACGATTTGTAGGGGCAGCTCCATTGGTTATGTATGGGTGGTTTCTCCAACTGTGCCTACCCACCATCCGTGTCTACAAATGCCTGATTTGTTGGAGTGGCTGTTGATTTGTTGAGGCGGCTAGATATTGAGCCTTTACAACACCACTGAACCATCGATCCGTCGCTCTCATATTGCAGCATTGTTTTGTTTTTGTCTCCTCCTCTTAAAAGCTATCATCTTGTCTGCATGCTCCCGTCATATATGTAGTTTGCTTTTCTTTTTGTCCTTTTCTTGTAGGGGCATAGCAAGCTATCATCTTATCTGCATGCTCCCGTCATATATGTAGTTTGCTTTTCTTTTTGTCCTCTTCTTGTAGGGGTATAGCTCATGTCTGTTTCTTATTTGCCGTATTCCTAGAGGATGCTCCACGGTGCCCTCTCATTGCCTATATAATCATCATCTTGCCGCTGCTCCACGGTGCCCGCTCATCTACCATTGCCTTTCTTATCTTCTTGGCGCGGCCTCTCAGCATGGCCACGATAGCCTGATTTGCTGGACCCGTCCGATATGGTTTCTATGGTTTAGATCATATTGTTCCTATTTTTGGTTTACCCACGCCTTCGTACCTTGCTGATCCATCACTATCATCGAAACAACACCACTGAACCATCGATCCGTCGCTCTCATATTGCAGCATTGTTTTGTTTTTGTCTCCTCCTCTTAAAAGCTATCATCTTGTCTGTATGCTCCCGTCATATATGTAGTTTGCTTTTCTTTTTGTCCTCTTCTTGTAGGGGCATAGCTCATGTCTGTTTCTTATTTGCCGTATTTCTAAAGGATGCTCCACGGTGCCCTCTCATTGCCTATATAATCATCATCTTGCCGCTGCTCCACGGTGCCCGCTCATCTGCCATTGCCTTTCTTATCTTCTTACAATATTGCCTACTCGAGACACTCGTGTAGCCCCCTAAAAGTTCAGCTAGGAAACATTCGGTCCCAGAATATCAAGTCAGATATAGTGAAACTCATGGTTCCATAAAGAATGTTAGAAAAAATAACAATGAAAATAACTTCTATACATTTAATTTAGTGAACCCCTCATACCAAGAAATAATGCAATTAAATTTACGGGAACGAAATCCCTATGTTTAAATTATGTTAGATCTTTTTCCTGGGAATTGGTTCAACAAGAAATAAATTATGTTATCTTACCATGCTTCTTGTTGCTTTTGAACTTGATATCTTTATGTATGGAGATGATTTTATGTTTCCTATAGGTGATCCGCCAATCTGTTTTATGGAGGGAGTCTCGCTAGCAATCCAAGGAAGAGGCTTCGGGGAGAAGGCTCCTCTTCCCACCCAGGTGCGCTCTCTTGTTGCTGCATTATATATTTGCTTGTTGTGTACAAGCAGAAAATTTGCTATCAATGTCGCAGGAATTGTTACACTATCTATTGGGAAGACGATACGGCAGAGGCAGGAGCGTCGAAGATCTATAATAAGAGCCAAGAAAGAAGGTAATTATTGATATATATTTATAGTCTCCAGATAAATTAATATGCTCTGGGATGACAAATTTATTTTTAAACCTTGTAGCTAAGGCTACGAGGATCCGATAGCGAGAGGAGCAGAGGGAGAGCGAGGAGTGCCGACGGCAAAAAGCAAGGTCAAAGAAAGAAAAGAAAACGGATTCCTCCCCGAGGGACCATGTCGGCCCTCTTCCCCGCAACCAAGAAGCCAAAAACCCGCAGCTTTTTGCATTGGGGAGAAAACTATAGGTTTCTTCAATCCCGACTTGGTCCACGTCGCCGCCCGCTACACCCATAGCTGGCGTTGCTTGGGCGTGCCACCAGCCGGCCCCTCACAAGCACCACCCGACCACCTCCACATCCCGCCTCACCGCGTTCCCTGCGCGCCCCGCCATGTCTCGGTGAGCGAGCCGTGCGCCACCACGCTTGGCTGAGCTTGCCTTGGTGAGCCCTCGCCTCGGTGCCACCATCGCACTTGCCGTTCGCCGCGGCATCGCCGTGGGCCATGCTGCCCATTTTCACTCGGAGGTCTCCCCGCTTCGTCCTCACCAAGCTTCTTTGTCGTGCTCGTGCACACTCATGCCTCACCACCATATGCTGCCCGCGCCAGGGCCTGCCACCCACCAGCTCATCGGTCGCCTCCGCCATGCGCCCAAGCGGCGCGTGTACTCTTGCCCTTTCCAAAGTGGCCATCCGGCGATGAGGAGATGACCACGCAGATCGGACCTTTCTAATCAGAAGAAGAAACGGGAACAGAGAGGAGAGACAAGATTGGGAAGCAAGAAAAACAAAAGAATGGATTGGTTGAATTTTATTGAGTGCCCACGTACCAAACAACTTACTGTGAGCTATAAGGACCAATATGGCAACTACTTCATTTGTCATTCATTAAAAAATTTTAAATGCTCTTAATTTTGTGTGGGAGCAATGCAATAATCTGGCATATTTGGTAGAGTCGAAAAGATTTTTTTTTGAAAAAGGGACGCCCCTTTCTTGTTTATATGTGCATGAGTACAGTACCACCAAAATGGGAATCTATATCTCTTATAAAGTTAATCCCCACTATAAATTCTATCTAATCCCACAACATGCCACATCATCAGTAGATGTCACCTTAGAGAAGCCAGTGCTCCTCCTCCATTATTTTTATAATGCTTTAATTTTGTTTCTTGGTGGAAGAGAGAAATACAGTCCGGCTTTACTATTAGCGTTCTTTCAACTGAGCACTTCAAATCCCACTTGCTAGCAGCCTAGCTAGCGTGTATGGCCTTACCCACTACTGTAACTGATGGAATAATAATGTAATGTGGATTCTGGAGGATGCAAGGATGGCACCGAGTAACTCAAAGGGTGGGAGAAATGACGGCTCATATTGTGCAGCCTTACACCACTATATATTTCACATGCAAGCCCTTCTGAGCATTCTGCAATGCCCCATTACTGAAAGTTCACGCTGCTGCTTGCCTCTACAATAAACTTCAGTAACTGAAGGCTATGATGAACCATATCTAAAAGCACCAAGCACGCATGCTGCTCGCTGTATGCAGCAGTGACGACACACACATCTTCTCCTAGGCAAGTTGTTCATTTCTCCAGTCCCCATCCTTCCAAAACTTGGCTGTTGTGAGTCATCTATAAATGGATCTGTCAAGTTGTGTCCAGAGATTCCAATTGAAGTTTCTTTCTCTTGCAGTCTGCCACAACCAGATTCAAATAAACCAATCAGAAAGGGTTCTGTTTGAAGTAGAAATAATACAATTTAGCTATTTGGCATATCTTAATTAGTTATTTGACATCAATTTTGTTTTTCAATTGGTCATACACGGCCAACATTATCCATTTGGTATTTGCTTCCTTTTGCACATCACACACAGGTAGCACCTAGGGAAGTTTATGTACGCACCAATAAATTTCGTACTTCCATGATTGCTTGCTCACTATTTTCTTTTCTTTGAACATATTCTTTTTAGGTGGTTGGAAGCGTGATTTGAACTATACCATGTTCGTTGAGGACCATCTAATTATCAGTTGTTGTCTTGACTAATTTCACTATAAAACTCAAGATTGTTTTAAACACATGCATCACCTCTTCCATTGATGTTTTAAACCTTCATTACGAAAGTTTCAGTAATTCTTTTTAGGATATTGTTATTTCATATTTTGAAGAGCACAGGTGTTGCTATCATCATTTTTTTATATATTTCACACTTCTTCATATACCCACCGGCACATGCAATTATATTTTTCGTTCAAGTTACTGACATCATCCATTAACATAATTTAGTTGCTCACATCAAAACATCATCATTATTATGCATTATGATATTTCTCCATTCAAATAGGTAAATATAAACAATATAATTTCATCTGTGATTCCTGCGGCAACGCGTAGGGAATCCTTCAAGTATGTAGACATGCTCAGCCTCTTTGAGTTTTCACATTCCATACTCAATAATACACGTGCTACCAACAAGTTTGGAAAAAAAACAAGTATTAGAAGTACGAGGCCGCGTCGTCTCCACGGCCTCTAAGCATGGCCATGATAGCCTGTTTTGCTAGACCCGTCTGATATAATTTCTATGGTTCAGATCATTCTGTTTCTATTTTAGCATTTAACTCTCGCTCTTATCATGCATGATACTGGCATTGATCCGTCCCTTTCATTGTGCATGCTTTTTTATCTTCTTCTATGAAGAGCATAGCTCATGCATGCACTCGTACACTCTCACTCTCATCCATACTTGTCATTGATCTGTCCCTTTCATCATGCATGCTCTTTTGTCTTCTTCTCTAGAGCATGCACTCTCACTCTTATCCAATACCGTCCCTTTCATCATGCATGTTTTTTTTGTCTTCTTCTCTAAAGAGTATTGCTCATAGATGCACACATGCATGCTTTTCTATTTGTCTTCTTCTTTGAGAGTATAGCTATCGATATTTTTATAGTACAATAAAATCATAATGGCTGAAGGGATTCAAAATATAGCTATAAAATACCATGGAGAAAGACAACTTAATTAAAATAATTTAATCAATAGTCTAATAATAAATCTATAAAATATAAGAAGACCACAAATAGTATATATCAATTGCTAAATTTGAATAGATAAAAATATATTCTAAAACTATATAAATAAAAATAAAATACTAATCAGGTCCTCTTTTTATACTCCCCTGCTAAACACAAAATCAGGTCCTCTGCTTTGTCAGCGTACTCGATGACCACTGACGATCTAGATCCATAGGCTAGGCTTGAACTCCCAGCACTGGCCTGGATACTTCTACTCCTTCCTTGTAATAAAATACTCTTTAAAAATAATCTTGTGTCCTAATGGAAAATCCACAATATACTGACGGAGTAACGCATTTTTTTAGGACAAAGAAGTTTATCATGGTCTGGATTTAAATGAAAGGTTGGTATATGCTGAGTTTAAAAAAGTTAGAATTTAATTGCTAAAGAAAGCAGATCAGGAATCCTGTGACACCTGTCTCGTCATTCTGTTCACCATCACTGTGTCACATTCACCCTGTTGGGTCACATCCGATCTCGTTCACCCACGTTTTCTTTCTCCCTCTTTTCTGCACTCGCGTCGCTCCTCCGTTTTCACCCCGGCGTTCGTATTCCACATCTCCGCGTGGCCTCAGTCATTCGCTCGTCTCACGTCGCGTGAAGTCAGCTGCTTCCCCTTGAGCGTGATGCCGCAGCCATGCCCCCAAGCCGTCGATGTTGGCACACTGAGCCCAGCCCCATCTGTCGATGTCTCGACCACTGTAGACTGGTCAATCTACTCGAAGACGCCTCGCCTAGATCTCTACAAAAAGCGAGCCACCCCACTTGCTTTTCACCCACACCCCACGCTCGCTAACCATCCCCAACCTTCTTCCTTCCTGAGCAGAAGCCCATGGCCTCACAAGAGCCACGATGCCCTTGCCATCAGTATATCCACCCTTCCATCAAGCCCATAAGGCAGGTGGAAGGAGTTTGGACTAGCACCACCTGTCAGGGCGTAGAGGGATTTCCCAAGCTTCTGTATACCACCACGCAGTGGCTGAGAACCCGAGACCACCCTATGTATGAAGGTTGTGAGTTCGTAGAGCGTGGCACTGAGTGGTGTGAGGTCACTGTCTACATCGGGAAGAGTGAGAACTCTCCCTGTGCAGATGATTGGAGCGCCACCACCATCGGCTTTTGCTTCTCCGACACCTATCAAGCTGTAGCTCGCAAAGCCCTGCGAATCCTATGCCAGATTTATGGGGATTCCCTTGCCCGCACCCCCATGAGGTTCTTTCGGCCTTGGATCGGGACTCTCCATTCTGGAGAACCCGCATGGAGATCTGCAAAGGCACCTCCGGCAAGCAATCGACTCCACCGTGGTATCCCTGGCCACGTATCTACTGGCCCTAGATGAGGACCACGAGCAGCTTGCCTCTGAGCTAAGGAAGTGCATCACGCGAGCCGAGGAGACGGAGTGTTTCAGCCGGAAGCTCCATGTGAGCCTTGCCGTGGCACACTCCCAAGCCGCCGCCGCTGAGAGCTGGGAGACTGTCACCGCCGAAGCCATGCGAGAGGAAGGAGACCGCTACGCCAAGCAGCTGAGAGACGCCTACCTCTTCGCCCGAGACCACCGGAGGACGCCTGCCCCAACCGTGCAGCAACCCCAGGTCCTGGAAGGAATACCCATCTGTCCCTGGGAGTGGGCGAGGAGTGTGGCAGCACCCACCGTTCCGCCACCCACTCCCATGGAAGCCTCTGAGGTGGAGTCTCCCCTTCTCTACACGTAGCCCAACCCCACCGGAGAACCCCAAGAGAACAGTCGTGAAGCCCTCTGCCTCGACGAAGTAAATTAGCTACATTGGGAAAGATGTACCATGGTGCTGTAGCACGTGTCCTTGCCTTCTCCAGATGTTGTACCCTCCATTGTATTTTCAAGCGGTGTGTTTGTCTGGCAGCCTAGTGATGTTGTGTATGGTCATCTAAAAAAGCATATCATTTCCTGCAATAATTATGTTTATGTGTGTGCTAATCATAACTAGTCAGGCTGGTTAGGTTGTCGCTTTAAGTTCTGGGTAGCAATATAACTTTTCCATATAGTTTTAGACCTGTGCGAGATGACCGTTGCCATCCTCTTTCCCTTTACAAATTGATGCCCTCGGCTCTCTTGTTTTCACATCTGTACCAGACCACTCCCCTTCTTTTTCCTCAATCGCTCACGCGCCACCACGTCACGCGAACCCTGTCCCCTCCCTCTCCTTTTCCCCGCTCAGGCTTGAGTGCGGAGCGCACTATAGCCATTGGCCGCCCCACCACGTGACCCGCCGTCGTTTTCCTCCCTCTCATCCTCGTCATTCTCGATGCGCCGCACAACACAACCACTTGCCCTCCCCGCTGAGCTATAAACGTGACCCCGAGCCCTCCCTTCGCCACCCAACTCTCCATCTCCACAATGCAAAAATCATCAAGCAAATCTCTCCCCTCTGATGAAGCTTGGCTAGATTCAGAGAGAAGCTAAGCCAGGGAGGAAGGATTTGCAGGCCAGCGCTGCGAGTCAAGTCTAGCCCGAGGAATCTGATCTTCGGAGATCACCAAGTGCACCGGCGAAGCAGAAGCTCTGATTTCCATTTCTAGAGGTTGAGTCTAGCCTCAGAGTTCATGATGATTGAATTCCCGTTAACTTATTTCTGGATCTGTTGGACATACGCCATGATCTGGATTGTCATCATCTTATTGTTTCTCCATTGTCCCCGTCTCGCTCGGCTACTGGATTGATTGTTTAGGTGTGTTGAATTGCTTCGGTCATGTAATCTCCCTGTTACTTCAGATCTATGCAGTGTGCTCACATTTTTCTTGTTCTCTTTACCTGCTCTGAATCTTGGGACGAGATTTTTTTAAAGGGGGTAGGCTGTAACACCCCGGTGTTACGTACTTAACCTCTTGCTAAATCATCTCATAAACATCATCATGTAAATTTAAAATGAATCAACTTCTATTTTGCTGCACTATAGTAATTCTTTCCGCTGTCATATAATGCTCTGATTCAATGTAAACATGTGATGTAAGAAATGTAAGATTGTTGTAAACTTTCTCTTATTTATGATCCTGATGAAAACTGTGGATCTTTGAGTTCTCCCGTTGGGTGTGCTCGACGAAATCGATTAAATTAGTGCGCTCCCTTGAGTACTTAGTGTTTAATGAAAGACAAGTACTCTTGTGAGTGTATTAATTTAGACGGTTCCGCTACAGTACACGGGGTGATCTCGGATTCCTAGCCACTGCGTGGTGGTATACAGGAGCTTGGGAAATCCCTCTATGCCCTGACAGGTGCTGCTGGTCCGAACTGCTTCCGCTTGCCTTATGGGTTGGATAGGAGGGTTCATAAACTGAAGGCAAGGGCATAGTGGCTCTTGTGAGGCCATGGGCTTTTGCTTAGGAAGAAAAAAGATTAGGGAAATGGTTAGCAAGCGTGGGGGTGTGGTGAAGACAACTTGGGTGACTCTCTTTTGTAGAGGTCTAGGCAAGGCCTCTCCGAGAAGATTGACCAGTCTACAGTGGTCGGACGGGTCGACAGGTGGGACTGGGGCTCAGTGTGCTGGCATCGGCAGCTTTGGCCGCATGGCCTTGGCATCACGCTCGAGGAGGAACAGCAGACTTCACGCGATGTGAGACGAGTGAATGACCGAGGCCATGCGGGGATGTCGAGTACGAATGCAGGGGTGAAAACGGAGGAACGACACGAGCGCAAAAAGAGAGAGAAAGGAAACACGGGTGAACGAGACCGAACGTGACCCAACGGGGGAGTGGGTGCTCGCCATCATTGACAGCATTGAGCGGGCATCGCGGGGTTGAGCTGATGGCACTACACGGTGTCGTGGGGGACAGCACCAGCAGCCTCGTGGGGTGCAGAGGTGACAGCACGAGCAGTGTCACGGGGCGGTGGTGCGGTGTTGGTCCTATGGCTACGTGCATGGCTTTTAGATGCAGTCTGCTATGTACTCTTTCGGGTTGCACTGGTATCGAATAAATGTAGCTGGCTTCAGTAGCTCCTGACTTGTTATTTCTCCTGGCTTAGTTTTATTTTATTTGTGTGGTCATGTTATGCTTACCACTATTTTGGCAGCCTCCCACACAACCTGCACAAAGGAACACACATGTCCGTGAATAATGGAACATTGTGGATATGCCGCCCACGCCTCCACCAATCGAGGCCTCCTAATGAATTTCTAAGATAGAGTCAGCCGATGGAGAAAAGATTCTCTTGATGACTCTAGGCACCACCAGGAGATGGCGTCTGCCCTCTTTCCATCCCCCTGGTGGATTTTCCAAGCCACGAAGAATGATCTAAGTGGAAAAAGGGTCCCTCAAGAACCGTCACTGTAGTGCTTATTATTTCCACCAATAATGTAATAGTACATGGTGTTGTGATTTGGGTTTAATGATGTTAGTTGTTTGAATTCCACTTGATCTAAGTGGAAAAAGGGTCCCTCAAGAACCCACACCGTAGTGCTTATTCTTTCCACCAGTAATGTAATTCCACATGGTGTTGTGCTTTGGATTTAATGATAATGTTAGTTATTTGAATTTCACTTGAACAAACATTTCTCTACACCAACATGCCAATTATTCTATTACATAACACTATGATGAAAAATACATATTAGCTTTTTTGAGATATTTTTTAGTACAAATAATATGATGATCCCTAAGATTTAATATACCAAGAAGGTCATCTTTGACAACATGGTAATACAACAATCAATTAGCTTCCATTGAGATACTTCCGAGTACCACATATACATGGTCTCCAAAGTTTTATCTATCAAGCAAATCACCCGCAGCGAAGCGTGAGCACAAGTGGCTAGTAGAAAAGAATAAGTATTCATTTGATCTTGATCCTTGTGCAGTGAAAAAGATGCTATACTGGATCTGCACATACTTACTGACAATATCCATAAAAAGATGCTTGTTTTTTACTAGGCGAAGATTACTCTATTGATATTCAGTCGATGTTAAAACTGATAGACCTACGTTCTTAGATATCTTTCTCAATCTAGGAGGATTCGATAGAATTGAGCTGTTGCTAGGCTTGTTCGCTCAAAATCTGAATTTTATACTCCTTCCATCCAAACTTGGGCTACAAGTTCTGTAGCTTA
Organism: Chrysopogon serrulatus; assembly: GCA_015844335.1. Lineage (NCBI taxonomy): Eukaryota > Viridiplantae > Streptophyta > Magnoliopsida > Poales > Poaceae > Chrysopogon > Chrysopogon serrulatus. The sequence continues at coordinate 177,043 of JADLZL010005654.1, read as the reverse complement.
CTACCAAACACATCCAAGTAGTAAGAAGTGGGCTGGCTTGTTCCATTCTATTTAAGTACAGGCGACCAATTACTAAAAAATTAGAATCATCTGTTGTACTTGCTTTTGATTCTTAGCAATCGCTTTTCTTAAGTAACTTTATTTACAGACTTCGACTGGATGTAGTAGAGTTGTGGCATCCAGGACTTGTTTCTAGCAAATGAGTTACATAAGAAACCAAATTAATAAATTGGAGTTTGCTTGTTCCCCTCGAGACAGTTTTCACTACAAATAACCAGATACAGATATTTCCTTACTTCTATAGTGTATATGCTTGTGCATTGATGTACTCCAGACCGTGCTTCTCCATTGATATACTAACGTACCGCTCGTACGAGCAGTACCCCACGCAGCAATTTGGTTGACCTTCCAGCTCGACCTTTGTTTGCTGATTAGTTTCGGACGACGAGGCTTCCTCCTAGCTTTAATTTGGTCAATGCTGCTTCCTGATTTACTACATGTTTTTTATTTATTTAATATTTAATTTAATACTACTGGGTAGGTAGGGTGCAGAGAAATCAGCAATTCTAGATGGGAGGAAGAGCCGGAGAGGGGACCAGTCCTGCCGGACGCTAAACCGAGCGCGACGTGTTTGACCAGTCAGCTTGGTCCGCAACCACAGGTAGCAGTAGCACACGCACGTGTTGACTTTTCTCTTCCTGGCGGCCACGGGGGCCGGGCAAGAAGAACGGACGGACGGACAGATGGGATCCAAGTAGTAACACGCGTGCGGCTACGATGCGTCCAGCTGGTAGATACTCGTACTACAGAGGTGGTTGAGGGAGGCGATCGATCGATGGTCAGTCAGGTCAGGTCAGCTGACAGCTGGTGGTGTGTGTGATGAGCCTCCTGGTCTGGAGGAAGGACTTGTGCTTGCCCTCGGCGGAGCTGAGGTAGTCGAGGAAGGTGGCGAAGTCCGTGTCCATGTACATCCTGGGGTTCTTGTCGTCGTCCACCAGCTCCGGCGCCGGCCCGATCACCCTCTCCGGCGGCAGGCCGTGCAGCGACGCCACGGAGATGCGCGGCCGCGCCGAGTTCACGCGGACCCGGTGCAGCACGCTCTTGTAACGCCCGTTGCTGTACATCTGCAAGTCGATCACGCGCGCATGCATGGCATGAGCTTCACAAGCAACAAAAGCATGGACCACGTTGTAATGGTGTACTACCTCGAAGTGGTCTCCGACGTTGACGACGAGTGCGCCGGGGAGTGGGTCGACGAGGACCCACCTGTCGCCGTGCCAGACCTCGAGGCCGTTCACCTGGTCCTGCAGGAGGACGGTGAGGAAGCCGTAGTCCGAGTGCGGCGGCATCCCCAGCGTGAGATCCGGCTCCGGGCACGCCGGGAAGCAGTTGACCATCAGCATCTGCGACCCGGCGTCGCAGTCCGCCAGCATCTCGGCGGCCGCCGCGCCACGGATGCCCAGCGCCTCCAGCGCCGCCTCCATCAGCTCCCTGAACAACCGCCGGCTCCACCGCGCGTACGCCGACACCACATCCCTGCAAGCGAAGCATGCTAAGTTCTCAAACCTAGTATGTCTGGAGCTAAGAGATGTCGTTGTCGATCACATTCTTTTTAATTATTCTAGCTAGCGAAGGCATGCATGTTCTTAGAATCTGCTCTAGTGAAACTCCGACGCGTGGACTGATTTCAGCCACTTGAGATCTATACTACTACTACTAGTGAGTTTATTCTTGCCAATTGCTACATACATCAGGCATCGTGCCTGCCCGGTATGCGGCGGATTTGATTCGCCTTTATCCTGTCTGGCTGGCTGGCCGGCGCTTGTCTTTTTGGCGCCGGCCTATGGTGGTGGCCTCTGCTCTGGGAATTGGGTATGCATCCATCCGTCCGTGCCTTGCCTGTGCCTGCCACCGAGAGATTTCTCTAGATTTGGTTGAGTGCAAAAGATCTGGGCCTCTAGATTCTGTTGGGTGCAGACGTGTGCAGTAGGCAGAAAGCATCGGCAAGCAAGCTCTATATTTTGCATTGTCCGCTGCACTGCGTATCTATGATGTATGCACCCCACCAATATTTCCCTATGTGATATGTCTGGTGTCCACTTCAACCCTGATGCATGCTTGCTTTTCACTGCATATGTGCTAGCACTTTTTAATCTGTTTCCTGGCCTATGCTGTTATCTGAAAGGGACCCAATATATATGCGCATGCATGCACCGGCACAGTAATGGTAATCGTAAAGGTAACTCGCAAAATGTTACTGCTGCACTACTACTCCTTGTTTGTTGGGGCACGCACTATATTTATATCAAGAAAAAAGAACTGAAGCAAATTAATTGTATTTCATCGGTTCGATGACTCTCTCAGGTGCATGCATGAGCTCGAGATGAGAGTATTATAGGCTATGCTAACAATAATCACCGTACCGCACGCACCTGAGGTCAACGGGCTTGTCTGGCCACGACGGCACGACGCCGGCGAGGTCGTCGCCGCAGACGAGCTTGAGGAAGTCCCGCCAGCAGAGGACGCCGTCGTTGAGCTGGTTGAAGCTGGTGCCGTAGCGCACGGCGGCCCGGATGTCGGGGGACATGTAGCGCGCGCGCTCCTCGAACGGCAGGTCGAAGAAGCGGCGCGCCACGTCCACCATCCCGCCGCCGTCCACGCCGTGGCCGACCACCTGGAAGATGCCGTAGTCCCTGCAGGCCGCGTCCAGCTCGGCCAGCGCGGCGGCGCGCTCCGCGGGCGCGCGGAGCCGGGCCAGGTCGATGACGGGGAACCGGGCCAGGTCGCCGGGTGCTGGACGGTCGGACGGCGGGAGGACGTAGCGAGCCGGCAGCTTCGTAATGGTGCCGCGCTCGCACAGGTGTCGCACGCCCTTGAGGAGCAGCTGCTGCTCCTCCTCCTCCTCTTCGGCGTCCTGCTGCTCGTCTGCTACGTGTGCCTGCGGCTGACGAGCTTGACAAGGAGGAGCACTGCTGCTATTATTGTTCTGGGCCAGGTCGACGACGTCGAGGATTGCCATGGATATGTGTGTGAATCCGATGAGCTAGAGTGGCGAGTGCCTGCACTGAATGAACTGAATCTTTGGACTGGATAGATTGGCTATGGCGCAAACACGTGCCAGCTGGTAGCTTTGCTAGCTGGTTTGCACAGAGCGATCGAAGCACATGGAGGAAGAGCAGGAGGACGGAGCTTGTATTTATAGGGAGGGCGCCGGCCGCAGCGGGACTGCGCGCGTGGGTTGATGGGGCTTGGTTGGGACTTTGGAGGGACGACTGACCCAAGACGACGAGGTGGCGATGGAGACCGGACGCCGAGACAAAAGCTAAGCTGCCAGGACCGAGGCGATCGCTGATTTTTCTCTGCTTCACCAATTTACCATTTACTAGTCCATCAACCTGTGCTTCCGCACGGGCTAACTTTGAGATACTTAAGCAATTAAAATTTTTTATTTAATATGTATTAACTAATAAAAATTATCTTATACAATTACCTTTAAATTAAGTTCAGTCTTCCACATATGTATAGAATTATCTTTGGCGTGATTCAGAGAGATTGTTATCGCACAACTAATACTTCACCTTAGTTTGTTCCATGATTAGGTGTCCTCTTCCTTGGTTTGTTTTGTGTCCCAATATGGTTGACTTTGTGAAGTATATGGGTGTGTAGTTCTTTCTTCTTCAAAATTTAAGCTATGTGGATAATAATATTAGAAGTTTAGCTCACTTACAAGAAAAAAATTAATAGCATGATTGAGTATTGGATATTTAGAAGGGTACCTTTAATTGTTTTCATTAATTGTACATCTTTTATTGATTTGTTTGATAGATTTCTAGGTTAATTTGGAAGTCCATAACATTGATGATTTGTTTGTCATCTGTTGGTTTCTAATCTACTGCTCTATGAATGGTTGTCACCAACGTACTTAACTCATTGCTCTGAACTCCTTAACACATCATTGTTCTTGCATCTTTGGAATTATTTGATATGTATTTATTGTGCCCTTGGAAAGGTAGTGGTAACATTATTATGTTTCCATCCTAGTCATTGGTGTAGATGACTTTATAGGTTGTCATGATGTTTTTTGATGTAGCTTTTGCGATATATATGATCAATAGATGTGTCAATATTTAAATTGACATATTAATCAAGAGATTGTATTGAAAGAGATTGTATCGGAAAAGTTTCATCTAGGAGAAAGCAATAGTATTGATAGATTATGTAACACCCCGGTCCAGGGCTTAATAGGATTAATATGGTACTCATACCAATAAGTTGCAACTTCTTTTTGAAGCTCATCTCGAAAGAACTCCGGGGTTAAGCGTGCTTGGCCCGGAGTAATTTCGAGATGGGTGACCGACCGAAATTGCGTTCTCGGTGCGCACAGTGAGGACAAAGTCTTGCGAAAAAGACCGGGTGTTGGTCCGTGAGGGCGTGTTGGTCCTATTAAAGCTGTCAGATGTAAGCGGGCCCGGCCTCGAGGAGGCAGGATGTTACAAATAGTATCAGAGCCGACTCTCGTGGTTTCACGGGTGCTGGTGTGGATGGTCACACAAAGATAGCACATGCGCCGGCACCGGACACACCTGGACGTGGCCAAGAGAGGAGGTTCCTAGTTGAAGGGGTTGATCGACGAGGACGCCCGATCTCTTAAGGGGGTGAGGATGTAACACCCCCAAGCATAGGGCTTAATAGGATTAATATGATACTCATATCAATAAGTTGCAACTTCTTTTTCGGAAGCTCATCTCGAAAGAACTCCAGGGTTAAGCGTGCTTGGCCTGGAGTAATTTCAGGATGGATGACCGACCGGAAATTCATTCTCGGGTGCGCATGAGTGAGGACAAAGTGCGCAGAAAAGACTGGTGTTGGTTTGTGAGGGCAGTATTGGTCCTATTAAAGCTGTCAGATATAAGCGGGCCCGACCTCGAGGAGGCGGGATGTTACAGATTACCTTGTTTATCTTTCACTATTTTTGTAGTTTATTATGTTCTTGGAGGTCCCATTTAATGGCATTGTGCATCAATGTACCATTGAAGCCTTGCTAGCATTGGCTTATAGTGTGTATCTATTAGTAGGATTGGATTCCACCATCATTGATTAAATTTGTTTTTAGATTCTTTTGACTAAAATGGGAAGATAGATTAGTTAGGATAGAAATATAGATCGAGCACATTTTTTTTGGTTGGTGGCAGTATGTTTTAGATATTTTTGTGACATACTGAGTTAGATTTTTTTGGGTTTTAAGATCTGTTGACCGGAGGTTAATTTATTTATTGTCAATATGTTATCATCATCTTTTTACATTGTATATTCTTTGCATATTCTAGGTTATGCTCTTTGCTATTATGATGCATAAATCTCATTACAACTTGAACTGCGACAATCAAGATGTTAAATTTATTATATAATAAAATTAGTCATTGTGTAGTACTATTGTTTTACAATAACCTATAAGAGTTAAAATTAGATTGATAGTATTGATATCGGATAATTATTTTAGTCAAGTATTATAAACTTAGTTAAATAAAAGGTTATCAATTATTTTTCAAATAATTTATATTAGTATTTACATGTATATTTTGTGTTATCTTTTAATTTTATAAAATAGTTTACGGGTATTGATATTAGTGTTTACATATATTAAACTTATTTTAAATAAAGATGTTATTGATTTATTTATCATAATAACATATATTAGTATTTACATGTAGATTTGGAGATATTTTTTTATAATAGCAAAGGTTGGCAATTTAGATAATCAAAAGTTTTACTTTACATTATTTTCCTGTTAGTGATATTTGTGGGTAATTTGGATATTATTTTTCATAATATACATATAGGTAATTTGAATATAAATTTTGGTTTTCTTTTGAATTATGGTTCATAAATGGCAGTCCATAATTTAGAGTCAATTTTACAAAGTTCATTTTAGTTTTTGCATGGTTGACCAAAATTGCCTCCTCTTTATTTATATATAATAAGTACGAAAAGGCAGCACATAAGTATCTTGTTTGTTGGCTATAAGATTTTTTATTAATAGATTAACTAACCATAACGTTATGGGTACTACAGATATGATTTTTCATTAATACACTACCAAGTGAATGTGATTAGCAGTAATACTCTTCAGATATTTTAAGAATGTGGTAGAGAAGATATTATATTTTAATAATTCAATATACCATGTGACATGACCAATTAAGATGGACTCCAAACGATTAAATTATTTTCCTCATAAAAATGATTTTGTATCTATCATTAACTGGGTGATTTTCTAGAAAGTAAAATAATTCTAGTGGTCATTGATAGCTAAAGTCTTTGGTTTGATGACATAATGTTTTTTAATGTGTAATTTGCAAAGAAATAAAAATTAGTAATAGCTTAATCTGACTTAAGGTTTTGTTGATCATGCAACATGTATAAACAGAAAGAGCATTATGACAACACCAAGATCATGGTAGATGTTAGAGACAAATCAAATGATAATGGGATTTGGCAAGACACAACCATACCTTTAATTTGGTTGATGAATGTTGAAAACAGCAAGGTGAACCTAGAACAGATGAATTCCTATTTCCGTGTGGAAAACTTGTAAACTGAAAGAGAATGGCGTTAATTTAACTTTTTTCATAGAGTGGAATTTGTAAACTGAAAGAGATTATAGTAGATCGTAGGTGACAAATCAAATCCTAATGGGATTCGGTGAGACAGTTATACCTTTCGATTTTAGTCGATGAATGTTGAAAACAGCAAGATAAACATATAGAACAGATGGATTCCTGTTTCCATTGACGACTGCCTGGCGCTCACTCCGGCGGCGGAAGGCAAGCATGCCATGGACGGTGTGCTAGTTTGACGTCGATGCAGAGCTCCTTCAGCGTGGACACACCTGTTGCCACGGCACCATCTCCTTTCTTTATTCTTGCTTGTTGACCTAGCGTCCGGCGGCCAGCCTAAAACGGCGCGCACACACAAAATGCATGCATGCCTGATTCTCTCTACATGGCCAAGACATGTTCGTAGCAATGTATAAAATGGCAGTGCACATGATTGGTAGGCTATCGGGTAAGATCAATCAAGATATATCCATACGGCCTTTTTTATGTACAGGTAGATATCCTTTTCTTTTTTAAAAATAAGATTTTAGACGCCTTTTTAGTTTGAATCTATAGAGCGGTGAAAACGTGATTGGTAGGCCATCGGATATTTTATTAACCAACTGAACTTCGGTAAGGGAGACTGATCTAGATTTTATCCGTACGTAGAGTGAAGTTTTTAGTTTAAAAAAGAAAATAGGTTTGAAGTTTTTTCTTAGCGTGTCTAATGAGAATTAATATGTAGCCTCTTTTTTTTGGTCTTCAAAGCATCTCTAAAAGTTTGGCAAAATTCACTTGGCAAATCTTGAGATTTGGCAACTCTCTAAAATATATAGCAAGTGAAAAAAGAGTCACTCTCCAATAGTTTGGTATAATTCACTTGCCAAACATAGATCAAACTTACATCAGGAACCCCGAGACATAAACAAAATTATGTTTATATCCTCACACCCCTTGAAAACTTACATCAGGAACCCTGAAGTAGAAATAAAATTATTTTTTCACCCTTCCACCTCTTCTAAAAGCTCGATGGCAAGTCGCGTCCGCGCGCGGATATATCCGCATGCGGGAGGAAAGAATAGCAATTTGGGATAAATGAGGAGTTGATTTGAGGAGTTGTTGGAGAGGGGTTTTATGATTTTACTAAAAAAATAAAGATAGCAAATTGAAATACCAAGTTGTTGGAGATGCTCGTAAGATAAATATGAGGGTCTTGTATGTCCTGTGGGCTCAATAGAGATGATACTTGTAGTAATCGGAAAGAAGCATTATAAAATTTTATTCACCAATCATGGACGTCGGTGTAACGTCCCGCCTCCTCGAGGCCGGGCCCGCTTACATCTCGACGGCTTTTAATAGGACCAATACGCCCTCACGGACCAACACCTTTTTTCTTCGCACTTTGTCCTCACTCATGCGCACCCGAACGAGTTCCCTGGCCGGTCACCCATCTCGAAATTGCTCCGGGGCCAAGTGCACGCTTAATCCTCGAGTTCTTTCGAGATGAGCTTCCGGAAAAGAAGTTGCAACTTATTGGTATGAGTATCATATTAATCCTATTAAGCTCTGGGCCGGGGTGTTACATCCTCACCCCCTTAGGAGATCGACGTCCTCGTCGATCACCCCAGGCCAGGAACCTCCTCTCTTGGCCACGTCCGTGTGCCCAGTGCCAGCGCATGTGCCATGCTGTGTGACCACGACGGATCCACATTGCGCACCATGCCTGCGCAAATGCGACACACGCGCCCGTGAAACCGCGAGAGTCGGCTCTGATACCATTTGTAACGCCCCGCCTCCTCGAGGCCGGGCCCGCTTACATCGGCGACTTTAATAGGACCACACGCCCTCACGGACCAACACCAGTCTTTTCTGTGCACTTTGTCCTCACTCATGCGCACCCGGGAACGAGTTCCCGGTCGGTCACCTATCCTGAAATTGCTCCAGGCTAGGCACGCTTAATCCTGGAGTTCTTTCGAGATGAGCTTCCGAAAAAGAAGTTGCAACTTATTGGTATGAGTATCATATTAATCCTATTAAGCCCTGGGCCGGGGTGTTACTGTCGGGATGGCCGTATTTTTCTAAGTATAGTAGATTATTAAATTATTGTGAACGTGGCCTCATGTGCTATTTTAAATATTATTGTATTAACGAACTGTGTGAACGTCGGTAGGTACTATCTTCTGTGAACGGTGAAAGTTTTCTTTTTCTCGTAAATAAATAATAAGATTGTATTTTAGGCTATTTTTAATCTATCTATAATGGCAATGGTGGGTAATTTTTAAGAAAATAGATCCAATGGTCATGGATAGTTAGTTTTTTATTTAATGGCCAGATATTTCTGATTAATGTGAGAATTTTTAGAGTTTATCTTTTTTCTTAACGTGTCTGGTAAGGATTAACGTGGAGCCTTCGTTGGGGCCTCTAATTAGTAATAGTAAGATACTATATAGAAAAAGAGTTAGCCCCTACATAGTAATTAACTGGAAATACAATTTTGACATGGCGCTTGTTTCAATAAGAGCTAGCTACTACCTTGTCCCAAATTATAATTAAGTCATTTAAAGAATTTCGAGAGTCAAAGTTTTTTAAATTTAACCAAATTTATATAGTAAGATAATAACATTTATTATACCACAACTAAGTACCGTTAGCTTCTTTATTAGTTATATTTTTATAGTATACTTATTTGATGTCAATAATATTTGTGCTTTTCTCTATAATTTTGATTAGAATCGAGATGTTTTCACTCTCTAAGATTCTGCTTAGAATAACTTATAATTTGAGATAGAGCAAGTACTTTTTTACATGGATATTGACTCAACTTACACAAATAATAGATAGTTGTTGTGTATCTTTCTTGAGTCTAGGAAGGATGGAAGGTACGCCGCAACTTGAAGGTTAAGGCGGCCAAGCCATGATATATGAGTGGTGCAGCATTAGTATAGGTTTTGCATCAGTAAATTTAAAATGAGAAAGATAAGAGTGAGAAACAATGGATCAAGATGAAAGAGGAGCGAGTGACGGACAGATGGAAGACAGCACAAATGAGGCTGCTAACGTTCACTCTTATCTAGCTTCGTTTAATTAGAGGGCTTTGTATGGCTCTCTTGAACGATGTCATTGTTCTTACTGTCATCGCCAAAAACTTCAAAACTGTAACTTCTCTCACTCTTTAAGTTTCTTAACTAGTTGTTTTTAGCTGGAGTTAGTCATTGTAGTCTATACTAGTACAGTGCATTGCTGTACACTACTCTATACTCTGTAGTGTCGAAGTGTAGAGAGGCACTAGCGACACTAAACGGGCCCTTAAAAGAATTAAAGAGGGGGATTTTAATTTAGTATAGTAATTTTTTGTATCGATTCTATACGCATGTATCGATGTGAGTGTATGTGTAATTGTACGCATTGCATTTGTATACGTGCGTGTGTTGACCTGACCTAGCTGCTCGGTAATTTTGTTCTCCCTCCCTCTCTCGTTGTCCAATACTTTAGAACTCCTTATAAAAAATGCCATCTGTACGAATTGTTTGTATCCAAAGTCAGATAAGCCATACCTACACCTACCTAGAGTTGACTTTTCTTATTTACTTGGTATTTATTATTACTTAATAAGTTACAAATTATAAGCCTGTTTTATATTCTAGATACATGAATTTTACTATGTATCTAGTGAAAGGGAAAACAAATAAAAGCAATCTAAGAAGCTCATAAGTGATCCTCAATTTTAAATATGATCATCCCTAGTTCCAAGTGTTTCACCCTCCATTTAATTCAAGTTCACATCTTCAATCCACATGAATCTTGTATATCCTTTTGTGGTCATTGATGAAAAAAGATATGAAATTGGTGGAGAAAAGATGACAAATGAAGAGAAAGAAGTGCTTGGACAAAGAGGGAACATGAAAATTGAAGAATAGAAGGGGGATCAAATTTTGGAAACACATAAGTAGGAGGAGCAAGCTCATGAACATGATTGATTGCATTTGAATGTGCATATTCATATGATTGCTTGCATTTGCACTAGTTCCTATAAGTGGTATCTCTCTTGCTTGTGTGGTGTATGCTAGTTAGAACTTGATTGATGAAATATAAACTACCATGCATAGGTGGTAGCTAGATATAATGTTAATGTGCATAGCAAGTGTTATATACAAACCTCGCTTAAAATGTTGATCTCATAGGGTCTCTAGACTTTGTTGTATCTAGCTAACCATGGTGCTAGGGATGGTTGAAATGTGCACTTCAATTGTATCACGCTTCAAAGGTCTATTCTATACACCTTAACATTAAATTTGGTAGTAGTAACTCTCCCACAATTCCAATCTATACATGTGTGCAAAGTTCAAACCAAACACACTTAGCACACATGGAACGGAAGCACTAATACTACCAAATCAGGTTTGCGTGACTTGTCCAACTCTTCTCACATGATCTTATTGCTTGGACAAGTGTTTCAAAGCCAAAATTGGATTTAATTCATATCTTTGTAAAGGTTGTCATTAGTTACCAAAAAGAGAGATATTGAAAGCTCTAGTTTGGTTTTGGATAATTGATGAAACCTATGTGGACTAATACTATGGCTAAGTGTGTATGTACAGGAAAAGATGATATGGTCCACACAAAGTGGTGGAGCTAGCTGGCAACCATGGAGGAGGATGGTGATGGCCACAAGATGGTGGTCAAGTGCTCTGACATGGAAAAGAAAAAAGAGGAAAACAAAATATAGAGGGTGTGATCACATTTACCACTACTAAAAAAGATTAACCACGACCTCTTCAAAACCCCCTCGGTGGCGAGCATGATTCTGAACCGTCTCGGTTAATGCCTCAGTTAATATATTACCCGAGGCAGGCACACTATAAGGCCCACCTTAGATAATATTGGCCCATCTCAGAGCCCAGACATCCCATCTTGGCTCGATAGCACACTCAACGTATATATACACCACTTGGCCAATTAGGGTTCACTCCAAACTCTTAGCCACTCCTTCACTGCCCAACCCTCTCTCTCCCATGGCCCTCCTCCCTTGGCTTGCCAGTACTCCTCTCTACCCATGGCTCAGCGGCGGCAGCAACTCTCCCGCCCCATCCTGCGGCAGCAGCATCCCTCCTCCCCATAGCGTGGCAGTGGCCCTTCCTCCCCAAGGCACGACGGCGCTGCTCCCTCCCATGCCGCGGCCGCGGCTCTCCATCCCCATGGCGTGGCGATGGCCCTTCCTTCCCATGGTGCGATTGTGCTACTCCCGCCCCATGGCGTGGCGGCGACCCTCCCTCCCCATGGTGCGGTAGTGCTCCTCCCTCCCCTTAGCGCGACAGGGCCAGATCTGGCCCCCATCGATCCTCCTCCACAGAAGTGGATCTAGCGACCTCTACCTCTAGATACGGCGATCTCCAACATCTCCAACACCTCCAGGTGCAGATGCAGCCTCAGGGCACACGGATCTGATAAGCTCGTCAGGGGAGGATGAGCTCCAGCGGTTGATCCAACGTGTAGATGGGCTTGGTGGGCCTGTGAATGGGCACGTCGGGCTCATCCATGGGTTTTCTATTTTTTATTATTTTTATTTATTAACCAAGGTGGGCATTGAAATGCCTTGAAAAAGGCCACAATTAACCGTGCCCTTAGATTCGAGCATTTTGGATGCCCACCTCGGTTAATGTAAAATACCTGTCTCCATTAAGTTTTTATGTAGTAATGGTACTATGAAGAGGGGAGAATCAAGGTAAAAATGATTATCAAGTACCACTAGGTGATCTCATTGCCGCATATGCATTAGGACCTAGTGTGAGCTAACTTAACCCTTAAAATGCTTTGTAAAATGGCAACATGCATGCACAAGTGGTGAAACACTTTGGTATTAGCACATAAGAGAAGGGTTTGAGAGAAGAGAAGTTGGCATTTCTTAGTGTCATCACTAAGTTTGTATCACCAACAATGGCACCAGAAATACCTATTGATATTTCTCATGCTCAAGTAAATGATTTTGCAAACGCATGAGAATATATCATTGTAGCATTTCACTTTCAAGTATTCTAGGGTATCGTATTTATCCACAGGAAAGCTATGGCTAAAGAAGATGGTAAGGACCATCACATGTTTTACTTACTAGTATACCAACTAGACTAAAGTGGGGGTAAGTGATATGCATAAAGTGGGATAACACACATATGATCTACTCATGAAAAGGTAAAGTGAGAGTGTAACTAAAGAAGTCAACAATAAATGAGAGACTAACACAATCCTAGATTACTCTTAAGATAAGTACTACTCTAGTAACATACTGTGAGGATGTAGATAAACCATGAATAGCAGAGATAGGTTGTCATGCCATCTCAGGGTGTACTTGTCCCAATCTCACTATAGGAAGCTGATCAGAACAAAATACCATGATGCCCTATGTTTTAAGAACTTGACCCAATATGGTGGAATACATAGGATGAACAGGGCTGTCACCATCTGCCACCTACCACAACTATTTGGGGGCCTAGTCACATTCCAAGGAACCCCATAATATAAGCACCAAGCCTACACTATTTGATATTATCCTAACTTGATCAAGACTAGAGTGCCAGCTAGTGTTTAAGAACCAATAACATAAAAGCCTATCACTAATCAAGATAACATACATCACCCAAGCACGACTAGAGAACAAGACTAATACTTAAAGTAAAGTCTTAAATTAATACTTGCAAAGAAAGTAATATATTGAAATAATTAAAGTATTACAAAGGAAAGAGAGAGCTATACCAGACTCATATGGAGAGCTCCCACCACAACTAGCACTACTACTAGAGCTACATCATGAGAGAGTGGAGAGAACTTGTGTTTGAGGTGGTGTGTTACAAGTGAGGAAGATGGGTGCTATTTATAGCCTAAGGAGGAGTAGGGGATACTCTAATGCCATGTCATCAATCCGTCTCACATCCTCTCCTAACTCTTGTATCAACTACCAATGCAACTGTCATGAATCAATGCATAGATGTGCTCCAAAGTGTGCTTGTTTGCATGTGTCCGAAGGAGACGAGGTTTGGTGGAGTTGGGACATCGAGCGATCTAGGGTGTGGGCCCTACTCCTTTGGCGTGGGGCCTCCACGATGTATAGAGTGCGTGTATGAAGTGCCACATCCATTTAAGCTCCGTCACATCTCTAGTAGGTCCAACAATCCATGTGATGCATATTTGTAGCCTTTGATCTTGCATCGACTTGGGATCAACGGTGGGGAGAACTTGGGATTGTGTTTCTTGGCCTTAGAGAGGATCACTGACATGGTAGGGCTAGGTGGGGCATCAACCAACCTAATGTTGGGTCAACCAACCCCAATAAGTGGGCCTAAGCTTCCTGCTTTACTCTAATTGCTTCTAGTGCTTGATATTTGGCATTTTTCTATAGTTTTCCTGCATGAGCAAAGATCTCCAAGTACAAGTGAACTAGGTCAATTATAAATATAGATCACTACTTATGTTGTTGTTTACTCCCATTTGGATGCAATATTGATGCAATGTTAATGGTCAAAAGTGATAGTTAAGGACCGTCAACAGAAGTAAGGGAAGAAACAGGGGCGGCTGGGCGATCTCCATTAATGATTTCTAGTTGAACAACAATAAAAATTACTATTCATATTTATCATGGATTTTTTGTAGGGCTAGATTCATGCTTAATTTTGCCTTTGAGTACTTCAGCTTTATTCCATAACCTCCCTCAACCTTCTCCTTTGCTTCCATTGGACCCTATTGATGGTAGATAACTACCATCTTTAACCATTAATAAAACATGAATAAGAACATAAAATAGGTCACAAACATAGGCCTAGAGGCTTAAACTAATAAATTCCATAAGTTTTGGTAAATCTATGTTTCTACATGGTTTAATCGGAGAAGACACAAGATAGACCTACATGTTAGGCTTATTTACGAATCTCGCATGAGCACCAACTTCGGAGGTTCTAAAGGACACCGGACACCACCACACCAAGGCAGAGGAGGAAGCTTCCCGGCCCCACCTATAGGTTTGCCCCCCGACCTACCTGTCATCTCCCCGCCCGTACATCGGTTCTCCACCGACTTAGATTTTCCATCTACTCCATTGCTTAGGGTTGGTTTGATCCGAGGGCTTGGATTCATCATGTCAGACTATATAACCGTCCCAGACCTCCCCTAGGGCATCGAATCATTCAAATGTTAGATCATCAGCTAAAAAGCCTAGTCATCTTCCAGAGCTCTATATTCTAGGGCATAGCTAGCTAGGTTAGAAATAGATGTAACATCCTAGCCTAGGGCTTAATAAGATTAATATGATACTCATACCAATAAGTTGCAACTTATTTTCTGGAAGCTTATCTCGAAAGAACTCTAGGGTTAAGCGTGATTGGTCTGGAGCAATTTCAGGATGGATGATCGACTAGGAATTTATTTCTGGGTGCGCATGAGTGAGGACAAAGTGTGCAGAAAAGACTAGTGTAGGTCTGTGAGGACAGTATTGGTCCTATTAAGGCTATCAGATGTAAGTGGGCCCGGCCTCGAGGAGGCGGGACGTTACATAGAGGCAAGCTTCGCTTGGATTCCCGATCTTGTCAAGAGCATGGCTTGGTAAAGCCTTCTATATCCTCTCTTGTATCCTTCATATCTCATATATTTGCTACAACTGATATGACATTATTCTTCATGCTCTTATTTATATTATTATGTTCATTGTCTACTTTGATTATATGCCTAGTTTAGCTAGATTATTGTTATGTTTATGCATGAGATTGTATAGCACTCACTCTCAAGTATATGGGTGAGTGGTCGATATTGTCTAAGCATGGTGCTTATACATTATTTACTTGTGGATGCACCCTATATTCTAGGCCATGTGGTAGATCATGGGTGTGACACTCTGATGAGTTACGCATAAGAAGACATGCTCTCGTGACACTCCCGATGAGTTACGCAAAAAGAAGACATGCTCGTTCTTGATCTTCCTTAGTAATATCCGTCAAGAATAGATATGAAATAGAATCTTAGCTATGATTACTAAGTATAATTGTACTAATCAATATATGCTTCGATTTGCAATTAAGAATAATTTAGGAATATCTATTACTATGTAGTCTTGCTAATGCCATAGAAAGGAGTACTTGAAATGATTAATTATTTATTGCTAATGATCAATGCTTATTATATATCTTTATTTCATGACTATGCCTATTATGAGTAGATATGATTATGGTTATGATTCTCCATCAAAAGAAGAAAAAAAATTCAATATCATATTTCCTATGTCCGTCCTTCCCCGAGGTAAAATATAAATTATGATATCCGGTACACTCACTAGGTAAAATGCTACAGTGGTATACTATCTTTGTGCTTGCATATTTCTTTATTCATAATCTTCTGAGTAAGTGTCATGTTAATAAACCATCAAGACATCTCTGGTGTTGTTGCTAGGACTGGGCTTAAACCTATGTTCTAGTAGCGACATTAAGAGATGTCAACAGACCCTTATTACTTGGATTCTTGTTCAACTAGTAAGCAAGCTTATCAACCACCAAACCCTAAGTTGCGACCTTCCCTTCTCTCAGTTTTGTACTTGGACTCCTTTGTAGGGAGCACCTTAATATTCAAGAATACATAAGAATCAGCATGCACATTTCCAATCTAAACCTAAGAATTGAAAATGAAAATACAATAATCAACATACATGTGTCATTTTTTGAACATGGATCCTACAAATACGAATACGCCATGGACATCCAGTGCGTCCACATTTGGCAATAAACTTGGTTGGATCAATCTTTGTGCCAAGTGTAACACCCCGGCCCAGGCTTAATAGGATTAATATGATACTTATACCAATAAGTTGCAACTTCTTTTCCAGGAGTCCATCTACAAAAAAACTTTAAAGTTAAGCGTGCTTGGCTTGGAGCGATGGGTGACCGAACCGGAAGTTCTTTCCAGGTGCGTATGAGTGAGGACAAAGTGCGAAGAAAAAACTAGTGTTGGTCTGTGGGGGTAGCATTGGTCCTATTAAAGCTATCAGATGTTAGTGGGCCTGGCCTCGAGGAGGCAGGAGGAGGCGAGACATTACACCAAGTGCAAATTCAAATCTCCTCCTCACTCATAGTATCTGACAACTTTCCTATATGTTGTTATGTTAAGAAATAAGGCACCCTTCTCTATTATTGGATTCTCAATATAACAGAGGACACTTATATCTTTAGGATCTGCATCATTCACCTCGGCTACAAGAGGTATAGCTTCCTCAGTAGCAACATTTTTAGTTGGATTAGTAGTAGGCACAATAGAGTTAGTTTGTGTATTTGGAGGTGGCTGTGATGGTGGCACTAGAATATAGAACTGCCCATCATCAACACCAACATACTTCATTGTCAAAGATATTAGGCTCAACAGACAATCCATCACTTGTACTTGGGTTTGGTTGTGTAGCAATGGGTATACTTGGGTTAGACTATTTAGCACTGGGTGCACTTGGGTTAGGTTATGTAGCATTTTTTAGTTGGACTAACATCAACAAGGAAATTTTTGGGATGCCTTTGTTTAGGTTGGACATTTTAAGGGTGGCTTTGGTTAGTTTGAACATTTTTAGGAGCATGTTGGTTAGGCTAAGTATAATTTCAGGAGGCACCACACAAAGGGCTTCTAAGTGATCAAACTCATGTTGTTCCCATAGGGCTTAATTTATTCAGCACAACTACTAGGACTTGGCAATGGTCCTCTGACTTATACATTTCAAACAAATTTCTCAAGTGCACTTCACCTACAAATCTTATCATTCTCATCAAGCCACTTGTCAAAGAACCAAATTGTGATTGTTTGGTTGGAGCTCCAATTGACCAAACTTCTAATGAAACTATTCCTTCACAACTCACTTAATAAGCTTCCCTTTATAGTAAGGATTTTCCCATCATGGTCCGTCATGAAGAAGGCCTCGGCTTTGAGCTCTAATGAGAACATATCAACCCTAGTATAAAAAAAGATATCGTAGCAAAGGTGCTATTAAACCTTAAAGTAAAGAAAAGCAATTCAACCCTAAACCACCGATAACACAAGATTTGACTACTGCCCTCCCAATCCACGAATCAAACTTTTGACTAATGCAAGTTAGCTAAGGTAAGGTCAAGAGGGTATACCTAGCTAGACCAATACCACTAATAATCACTTTCGTCATGGTCACCCCAACATTTTTTGGTGACCTCCATACCCACCGCATCACTCTTTGGGCGTCAAAAGATAATCGATCGCCATCACATGAATTCATCGGAGGAGACACCAATGCAATCGGCTAACAATCATAGATTCATAGGTCTAGGGTTAGGGATTAGGTGTAGGAAGAGGAATAAGAGATTGAAAATGTGGATTAGATTAGTGGACTAGGGTCTTAATGTGTAAGCAAGGGCTATCTTTCCCATACAACACGGGTGGTCTCCAAATGCGTGCAAGTGGGCCCAAGTAGCCGAAGGGGCATACTCACTCTGTATAGGAAAAGGAAGTCGTTTTGGACAGTGACACGGTTTCTAAAATATTACTTTGATTTTATTTTTTGTAAAAATACTCATCACCAAGTGATATATTTATATTTTTATCAAAGTACTTTTCAAGACAAATATATTCATATTGTTTTCACATTTGCAAACTCAACAACTTAAAAGTTATTCATGATTTATGTTCCAAATATTTAACCCAAACCTTGTCTAAAACAACTTCCTTTTTCTATATGGAGGGAGTATATAATGTGGTGTATCTCAAACTCGGGCATAATTATAATGGCACCTCCATGATTTAGCAATTGGAATGTCATTATTGGAGACATATCTAATGTTGTAAGGCTAGATGCCTAAAGTGTTAATTATACTTCTGATCTTAAATATAAGTTTATCTAGATTTATCTCAAGTCAAATGTTATTAATTCTAAACATTAGTATCTGATTTTTTATATGAACGTTGAAAACACTAGGCTAGTATTATTATTATCAAATTTGTTGAAAAAAAATCTTATGCGTGCATGTCATGTTCATTTATCTATGTATCCCAATCCCATCCACTTTGCTAGGTTGAAATGGAGGACAAGAAATGCTCTTATAAATGATGGTGAGGAACCAAAGGATGTGGCTGATGTTGTCTCTAAGGTTATTTTTCGAAAGACTAAGAAGAAGAATAGATTTACGGTAAATGCGAGGATAAAAAGCTCATCTACTAGTGAGGACAATGCTGAAAGTCAACGTGAATTAGAAGCTGAACTGGTGATGGAGAAGCGGACATCAAGTGATCTTAGGGAGGTTGTGAAGAATCAACAGTTGCAGATGGATGACATGATGAAGTTCTAGGAAGCTCAAGCGAAAAGGGCTAGGCAGGATGAGGAGAATAACAAGAGACAAGCTGAGACAAATGCATTAATTAGGGGTTTGATGTCCATGATTCTAGTTCTAGGAAATGAACCAACAAGGTAAGGTTGTTAGGGTTACCAGCTGCAAAGAACTATGCTAGTGGATGGGTCTTTTATTAATGGTAGAATATTTTGGTAAGTGGTCTTTTGGCATGTTGGGGTTACCAATTGCAATACATGTTGGTGGACTCCATGATGCATTGCATGGTCTGTGAACTTTAGGTGGTTGTTAACTTCTGTTGGAAGCATGTGATCTACTAACTCTTGGTGGCTGCATGATCTGTGAACTATGTCAACTATGTTGTTGTTAGAATTTAGAACTTATGCCCTATGTTGTGGACCACTTTATTTGTAATCTGTCAAGACTCGTAATGGCGATGGAATTTATCTTTGTAAGTGATGCCACAGTAGGGGATGCCCCGGTAATCGCGATGGGATTAATATTAGTGCTGCCATATTATTAATGTGTACCCATGATCTGTGATGATATTTTCCTATGACCTGTGATGATATTTCTCTATGATCCATGACAATCTCAATATGATGTCGCTTTAAATTTGAATTTTACTGTTTCTTGAATGAAATTTAAATGTGAATATAATGATTTGGTCAACAATGGACCAACTCTTCATTGCACATGGGCTAGTCCAGTTGTATGGGCCGAACTAAAACTAAAAAAAGCAGAGAACACGTGGGCCTAGTGGGGAAAAATACAAAGAACAAATGACCTCCTCAATATGGGCCAGCGTAGACCTAGTGATGACGTGGCAAGAGTTGATGTGGCAACAGGTAACTTGTACCAAATTCATGACGTTCGAGTTCATCACAATAGCCTTTTGTTATGGTTGCTGACCGTGCAATCCATGACGAAAATAAATGGGAATCAGTGGCGACTTCAATTGGTGTACCAAATGCATGATATGAGATACATGGCGGATTTCTCGATCATCATAGCAAGTTAACCCGGACGTATTTTTGGCTATCTCACGATGAAACCCATCGTCATGTAAAGCACCAATCCTTGTAGCGCATACCTCTTCTAATTTAACATAACATATTTCCATTATCATTATTGCTAGGGAAGTTGAAAAGATTTGATACAGGACAACCTAAGTTGGCATATATTTGTGGTCAGTGGTATGAATAAATTTTATTACCTAGGTTGTTAGCTGCATGCTTGGTTTGTGTTAATTAAATAATCAGACTATAGACCTAACTAATCATATATAACAACATTAATAAATTTAAAATAGAGATGCGGACCTATTATTATTATATCTATTAGAGAAACTATCGTTTTTTGGTGGCATGTGGGTGTAAAAGCATCTGATGCATCCGGTGATCTCCATCTCCCATATGCCATATTTGCAAAAAAGTAGGCTGTCTGTCCAGAACAAGAAATTAAAGTTTTCCCACTATGCATGTTGACCTCCCGTAGGGATACATCGATCTTTCATTGTGTTGCATAGATACTTGTGGAAGGGAACTTAGGGTGACATAAAGATATTCTTCTCAAAAAAATGGTTTTAGTTGCTGCCGTGCTAGCCAGCAGTTCTTATTCTGTTTTTACCTTTTTTATTTCCTCCAGCCCGCCTCTTATTCTGTTTTGATTTGACTAGCTGATAGAATGACTAAACCAGTTTGTGTTAAAGGAACGGTATCAGAGACCACCCTATAACATCTAGCGGGGCCTACATATATTCCGTGCTACCAATTTTCAAAAGAAGAAAACAACTGAAGTTAAGATATTTATATGCAACGGCGGATCTGGATCTGCTATCAGAGAATGAGTAAACAAATTTCTGTTCTAAACTTGTAATGTGCGGATTATTTTTCATTTTTATTATTTTTTCATTAAATCTCCGGACATACTGGCAAACGGACGTCCGACGTGATGGATTTCCGTCAGACGCCTGCCCACCAGCATGACACACCTTGCGACTCTCCCGCTGTTCATACAAAAATTCGGTTGCGTGCCCAGACCCATCTGTCCACGCATTCCTCCCTGCTCCTATTTATTGATGACACGGCCAAGAACAACCAAAGCAATCCTCCCCCTCTGTCCCGCATCCCCTGCCCACGCGTGTCGAGCTAGCTCCAGATGGACGACCTGCTCTACCACATAGTACACACCTGACCAAAGAGCCAGCAGCCGCACCACTTTATCCCACCTACCTCCGGCCTCACAAACTGCACCACCCGATGGTGATCCATGGCGGTGCAGCAGCACGTGCTTTTTAAAAATCTATTTTTGAAACATCTAGAAAAAATAATTGCAACATATGTCTAAAAATAAATGGAACATTTGAAATATGCGCTTGAAATATACATAGATAGCCATAGCAATATGTGCAACACCAAATCTACTCCAACATTCAAATGAAACACTTATTATAGTTCGAAAACAGCTGAAACACTTACAAACATGTCTGAAACGCTTGCAAAAACACCAAAAAAGACTTAAAAGTTGTTGCAATCATATGCAACGTCCAGATAAAATACTTGCAATATATGTGTGAGACAAATGCAACATCCTGAAAAAATTTTTTGCAGCATTGCGTCCGAGAAAACAGATGAAACATTTAGAACAGACGTTTGCAACATGAATGCATAGTCATTGCAACATATGCAACATCTCGATCTACTTTTACAACATCTATGTAAAACACTTATAACATACTTCTGAAACATATGAAACATTTGAAAAAGTCTGCACCAAATACTTTTAGCGCAGAGCAATATCTCCTTGCTACTTGTGAAGTATGGAGGCTTGTCGTCGTATGGGGTCACCCGAGGTAGCGGGGGCGCGACGTGGCAGCAGCGACCGCATGATTGGAAGAGGGAGCCGGATCCACCAGCAGCCACTCGTGCAAGACTTGGTCCACCAATCCGCTCATGAACAGGCCCCGCTGCACCGATCCGCGTCATTGCGCCGCAGCGTCGAGGGCTGCTCGAGCCTTCGCGTCGTAGCCTGCTCGTGCTGAGGCCAAGCCGAGGCCACCGCGCTAGGGCCCCTTGTTATGCGAGACAAGAGAGGGGACCCTTATTGTGCTGAGAGAGTGGGAGGGAGGGAGGGAGAAGCAATGGCCTGTAGCTGCTGGAGTAGCGGCGAGTGGCGAGTGGCTCACGCAGATGAGGCAGTGGGTACAGCGACGCATGTGCGCAGAGCAGGGGCATGCGGGCGGCAGCGGCAGGGATAAGCACGGAGCGGGGTGGGCAACGGAATAATAAAAGATATAGGCCCAGGCCCACGCGCCATATCTGTCCGAGGCTTCGAGTAAGGCGTCAAACATGCGATTAAGAGCATTTCCGTTAAATCTTTTAACAATAAGTGCTCATAAATTATTTTTTTTTGAATCTAACACTTTTGGTCACGGAAGTCTAGTTGGTGTGACAAAAATAAGCTTTTGTGCCACATACATTGGCGCGACAAGATCTGTCACATTGAGCGAAGTTTTCGGCGTGGAACGCTTTTTACGCCACATATGTTGGTGCAACAAGACATGCCATATTGGACGAAGTTTGCAACATGAAAAAAACATGTCACGCCATATCGTTGCCATGACAATTATTGTGTCGTGGACAAGACTCAACTTTAGAAAAGTCATAACTCTTTGATATGATGTCGGATAAAGATGATTTTTCTATAAAAATATAGATTTTGATGAGATCTACAACTTTCTAGTTTTGAGTTTTTTCATTTGAGAACTTTAAGGGTCGCTAAGGTAGAACTTCACTTCTTGATTCTCCAAAGTAACGATTTTAGTGGGGAGCAGGTAAAAATTAATTCTAAAGTGATTCATGTGGGAAATGAATGGGGAGTAGCGAGAAGCCGTGGAGAATGGGTGCTTTTAACTCCTAGATCGTAATGTAAACCAAGAGTGATTCTTGTCGGCTCCCCACCAAAATTCAGTTGTATTTTAAGTATTTGGTAGGGCTCTGTGGAAGCTGAAGCTGAGAGTAAAGTTGGGACTGAGAGCTATGCTAAAGACCTAAGATGCTCAAACAAAATAATACAATTTCAGCAATAATAATCGCGTATAAGAACTTGTCAAGTTAGAAAATTAATATCCTTTTTATAGTGTTTAATGAATATACTTTTTATAGCAAAGTTGTATCTCATAATGAGATCTACAAATTTATAGTTTTATTTTTTTACAATCATGGTCGTTAAGATGTTCAAGAAAATAATATAAAGTTTCAACAACATAGTAATCATGTATCAGGGCAAGTTGGGTCATGAAAATTATAATTTTATTATATGGTGTCAAATAAATATATTGTTTATATCAAAGTTATAGCTATTGAAGAGGTCAACAACTTTTAGTTTGGATGGCTATCATTTGAGACTGTTACGATGCTCAGGAAAATAATACAAAATTTAAGAGTCATATTAATCGCGTACCAGAGCTTATCTTCTTATAAAAATCACATTATTTTATGGCATAAAAACACTCTTTAAATGAAAGATGTAGATCTTATCGAGAGGTACACCCTCCGTTTAAAAATTATATCTACTCAACATCATATGGAAAGGTATTATTTTTTCTAAAAAATAATCTCTGGTACATGATTTAACCCTCCTGATTAACAGAAGAGCACCTTTTTCTGAAGTTGTCTCTATAAATGGTGGGGCGACATCCTAAGGTGATCACATCTTTTCATTGGTTAACAAAGGTTACAGGCGCTTAAGCCCGCCTCTAAAAATTGCTGTCCCAAAAGAAATCCTTAACCTCTTCATATGAAGCCTAATGAAGACGAACTTCATACCGAAATTGTGGAGCTCGACATGATCCGCAGTTATGTACTTCCTCCTTTTCTAGTCAGTTTATAAGGCATTTCTCTTACTCCCTCCATCCTTCAATAAATTCATTCCTATAGTTGTCTTAGGTCAAACTTTTTAAAGTTTAGCCATATTGAGAAGTGACAAGATTTATTATACCAAATCAGTATCACCATAAAGTATCTTTTTGGTAATATGGTTATTTGGTGTTATAACTATCTGCGTTCTTTTCTAAAAATTTGATCAAACATAAAAAGTTTGACTTAAGACAATTAATAGAAATTAATTTATTCAAACGAAGGGGGGCATCTCGAAAGTTAAATTTTATAGATTTTTTATCAATAATTTGGCTGACAACCTTTAACTATTATATACGACTTGATACTATTAGATTTCAAATCAAATGTACTATTTAATAGTCATAAGTTAATAATCACAAATAATATAATACAAAATAAGTGTATTACCAAAGCGTAATTTTAGGAGATTGTGCTATGTTAAAGAATGTCTTATAAATTAAATGGACCAAAGGAAGTAGTTGATAAGTTTTTCATTTCTATTTAGTTGCCCAAACTTTATTTTTTTAATTTTTTTTATGTTGTGAAATTTTAAATTTTGAAACAACCACGTATTTGACATGGTTTATAACTAAAGTTGCAGTTCTCAATATGGTCTATAACTTTGTAATTAATAAATCTTTGATTTGAAGCCATTTAGATTCTTAAATAGCCATTTTATTTTCTTAGACTTAAAAAAACCTAGAATTTCCAAATGACTTTGGATGTTGACTTGATCAAAGTTGTAGTTGTTAATGCAATCTATAACTTTAGAGTTGACAAGTTTCTTATTTGAAAATATTGAGTCTCAAATATTCATTTGAAAATTCTCAAAAATTGAACAATCTCAAATGGAGGCACCGCCTATATCAAAGTTTGTAGATATCAATGAGACCTAAAACTATTTGATAGTATGTTTACTTAAAATCATTTAGGAGGGTAATATATTCGCTAATATTCTAAAAAGTTAATATAAAAGGATTAGTATAGTACTCGAAGTCACAACTTGTATGTAGTGTAGTAGTCTTGATTGAACATTTTTAAGTTCACTTATAAAGGCGATGCTTACCTCTGATAATTGATTTACAAAGATGGTATGTAACCACCGCCGTCTCTGCAAATAGTTTATTAACATAGATCATTTGAAAAGTCCTCTTGAAAATACTTTCTATACTAGTGCATCGTGGACATCAGAATAATATAAATGATATGTGCACACAACACACACTGTAACACCTCAGTGTTAAGCATGCATTAGGCACATAATTAATTGACCTTAATCTTCATTAAGCATGGCATGAGCATCATCAAGCACAAACCCTAATTTTTGCATTGTCATTTCATGTGCTTGTTTTAAATTCTTGATTGATTGCTTGAGTGCTTGATTAGTTAATTAATTAGCTTTGCAAATTGTTTGACCAAGTTTGGATCCAAGTGCCCAGCCTTTCAAAATGATTTAACAAAATTTATTGCAAAAGATTTGGTGCATTTTGGAGCAAAAGAAAATAAATTGAAAATCCTCTTTAATGACCCTAAATTCAAAAGGAATTTATAGTTCAAATTTTATTGGGAATTTTGAGTTGAGACCTAAATGAAAGTTGTTCAGTTTGAAATTCTCTACAACTTTTATTTTGGGCACTTTTCATGAAAAAGCTTTTAAATTTGTCAAAAAGTTGCATTTGAGTTGGATTCAAAATTTCAAAAAAAAAAAAAAAAAAAAAAAAGCAGCCGGATTCGCCCACACCGCCCACCGGCCCGCGTCCAGCGTCCGGCGCGCTCGCGCGCGCTGCGCCGCGCCGGGCGTGGCCGGCCGACGCGGCGACCGCCGCGCGCACGCGTGGGCCGCGTGGCGCGTGCCGTCGTCGTCGGCGCCGTGCCAAGTGGCCGGCGTGCCACTGCAGCGGAGCCCCCCGCGGCCGCATCACCTGCTGCGCCCAAATGGAAACGGCGGCCGCTCCATTTTTCGCCTCGTCCGCTTCGCTCACTCGCTCGCCCCGCCTTGCGCTTCGCCCGCGCGCTCCGCCCGCGCCGTTCCACCGTCGTTACCAGCGCTCGGGCCTCGTCGCGCGCCACGACCTCCGCGCCGTCCGTCACACACACGAGCCCCAACCGCCGTACGCGCCTCGGTAAGGGGCGCGTGCGCCATCCTTCACCGTAGCGCCATGGCCGGCGGCTCGAGCTCCGCCACACCACCGCGTTCGGTCACCCCACGCCTGCCTCCTTCACCGAACTCCGGTGCGCCGGGTGGGCGATGGCCCACCGCCGCAGCGCGAGCTCGCCGAGCTTCGCCGTCTTGCCATGCGCAGCGGCGGCCACCACTACGGGCGCATCGCCCCGCGCATTCGCGTAGAGCCGTCGCTAGGGTTTGCATGTGCTTTCGCGGCGCTCCTCGGTGCCTTGCCATCGCCGGGCGGCGCGGGCGCCCGTCGCCGTCGCGTAGCTTAGCGCCGCCGCTTCGCCGTCGTCGCTTTCTCGACCGCCGCCCGGCGGTACCAACACCCGACGGTGCGCCGTGCGGGGGGGAGCACGTTGGTGCCACCCCCCCACCGCCGCGCAACCTCGCCCGTCGGCGAGCGCGCCGGTCAACGGCCGGCCCGTCTCGGCCGGGCCGACGGGTGGGGCCGGGTTGACCCCCGGCCCGCCTGGCAGCGAGCCAGCGGTCCACTGGACCGGGTCCAGCCAGCCCTACACGTGGCGTTTTCCTTTAAATGTTTTTCAGAAATGCTTTTATTTGGTTTTAAATTCATATCTGTGGCAAATGTGATCCAAATCTGGTGAAGTAAAGTTTGTTGGAAAGCTTATGAGTAGATCTATCAGATAAAAATATGTGGTGCAATTTTTGTGGTACTTTACTATGTAGATTTATTTAAATGCTTAAATGGCTGAAATCTGAGTAAATGCCTAATAAATTGTAGAATGCTCTGAAAAATGTGATTATTATTTTGTTAGACCTGTTGTGTGATGTAGTTTCTGGGAAAAATATATGTCATGCAGATACTGTACAAAAATATTGGAATATGATTTTATTTCATTTCTGGGCTGATTCTTGTATGATTTTTAATAAATTAATTATAAGGAATTATGCCCTGGTAATTTTTGGTGACTGTTCTTGTGCTAAGAAGTTCTAGATAAAAATATGAAATCTGTTGTTTGACACTTTTCATAGTGCAAAGTTATTAATTGTGCAATTCTGTCCTGCTGTTTAATCTTTTTGTGTAGGCTGATATACTTGATGAAATGTGATGAAAATTTTATCATGGTCTTGTCATAGCATGAAGTAGCTTCTGTAATTTTTATAGATTTTTCTGAACTGTTTAGACAGAGGCCACAGTTCAAGCTTGTTTATTCACATGAAATGATAAGCATTGGAATTAAATGATTTAATGAGTTCTATATTACTTCTTGTGCACTTTAATTATGCTATACTTGCTGGTCATGTAATGCTGTATCGTAACTGAAATGTGGTGTTTGGATATGAGTAGTGATATTTCTCTTTATTCATGTGTGTGTGTGTGTGCCTACACGCCACTTTTCTTTATGCACTTCTCTAAGTGTTTAGAGAAGAGGTATGCACATACTCGATAAATGAGTTAAATTGTCAGTAGAGAGAAGATATGCACCTACTCTGTCAAATGATCCGTTAATCATCTTCATTCATGAGCATCATACATATATGCATTCATTTGTACTTATGCATGTGCATCGCATCATACAAAGTTCGCGGGAGGACCTCCGTGATTCGGAGACCGAGCGAGAATCTTCCGGAGGAGCCCCAACCGGAGGTTCCACAAGAAGAAGGCGAAGAAGAGCTGCCTGAGTGCCCTGATCACCGCGCGTCAGACTTCGAGCAAGGCAAGCCCCGGAGCATCTACTTACCTATGCTTTATAACAATCTAATTATGCTTTATGATTGTTGCATTAAGTATAGGAGTTGTGTGACACCGTTGATGCATTATATCCTTGCTTTACCATTGATTATCCCACCTTGATACACCCCGTTAGTCTAGGGCGAGTAATATGCTTAGCTTGCTTAGACGGTAGAAGTCGGGTGATTTCTGTCATCCGCGAGTATAGGTGGTTACTTGCTATTGATGGAAAAGCTTATGTTGATATCATCCGGTTGATGGTTCGGTTATGATAAGTTGAGACCGGACGGAGTCTTATGGGGTTGTTGGACCATAGTGATTCCGTCGTCGTGTCGATTAAGGACCG
The DNA here is from genome assembly GCA_015844335.1 of Chrysopogon serrulatus. Taxonomy (NCBI): domain Eukaryota; kingdom Viridiplantae; phylum Streptophyta; class Magnoliopsida; order Poales; family Poaceae; genus Chrysopogon; species Chrysopogon serrulatus. Next base: position 149,014 of record JADLZL010005654.1, on the reverse strand, counting down.
CACCGTTGTTGTACCCCAAGTCATATTGAACGCATGCCTCACATTTAGGCGGGCCGGATAAGCACTTCCGACCGCGAAGCCTAACACTATCCGGGCCGGTTCTCGACCCGTTCGCACCGTATTGGAGATGGATGGGGAACCACGGGGCGCCAAGAGTAAGTCCGAGGTCCAAATTTTGGTCTGGCTAAAGGCGCCGGGCGGTCCCCGGGTACGGTGGCTCCATGCGAGACCGCGCTTGTTTTCTGGATACGTGCCACGGTGATCCGTAGCTCACTTTAGCGGGTGAGTGTGGTTTGTGTGAGGAATACCCCCCGAGCTCGGTAGTAATCGATTCGAATCGCCATCGTTCCTCGGACGGTGAACACCTTGACTTGAGCCGCAACATCGTAGTAATGCTTATGGAATATGGTTAATGATGATGATGAGTTAAGCTGATGTTTATGGCTACGGTTACTACTTGCTTGCTTAATCATGAATAATATACTATAAAGATGAATAGTATAGGTGCTTACCAAGCTTAAATAGGAATGATTAAGCTGAGCTGTCACTTTAAATTTTACTACCGCTTTTATGCAAATGAGTCGAGCTACCTCCCGATAAAGCCCTGTCATACTCCTTGGAGTCTTTTACTTTTGAGTCGACGGGTAAGTCTAGCGGAGTACCTTCTTGTACTCGGGTTTTTCCCGCTTGTTGTTTGTGCAGAGACGGGCATACCTTCCACGGGTACTAGCGCCACTTGTCTTTTTCCCGTGGACTAGAAGACACAGGGGGCAAGGTCAATCTCTACTATTCTCCCCAACATGCTTTTGATGGATAGATCGTGGCCCGGCACTTTATTTATCCGAAATGTGTGAGTTGGGTTGAGCTTTTAAAACTATCTTGTTTCCGCTATTTGAATTTGAAGAACTTGGTTTGTAATAACTTTATTTCCGCACTCGATGTTGTTGAACTATTTGTGAAATGTTGTAACATGCGAATGGTGACGCTAAACCCATACGATCTTGGTTGATGATGTTTGGTTTGAAATCCTTCGAGATTTCCGGACTACCGGGTTTATAACGGCTTAAGTGTGACAATTGCTTGCTTAGCGAGTGATTTTTCACTTATGCTTTTATAAATTGGTCGGTTCTGTTACCGGGCATCGAGCAAGGTTTAGCGATTCTTGTTCACATGTCTATTTAAAACAAAGGGGTTTTGGTTTCAAAACTGGATTTCAACTTATAGATCTATAAGTCTTTTGAGAAAATTCGTTTACAAAACTAAGAGTGTGCCAGTGGTCATATCCTTTATGCCCAAATAAGGACTCTAGGTGGCTATTTAAGTACTAACTTGGGGGCTTGCATCATATTTTATTTTTGACTCATTGCCCATGCAAAGAAGGTAATTGTATGGGTGCCATTCGCTTGGATGGTAATGTATGGTTCAAATGCCTCTACGCTTCGGTAAGTGGGAGTTGTGAGAGCATGGTTGTCCAACCGGCAATCTAGGGGAGTGCTAGTGTGATACCGGAAGTACTTACATGTCAAAACCATGTACTTACCAAGGTGTTTAATTGTGGGTTGTGCCGTCTGTTGAGACGATGCCGTCTTTGGACGAGGATTGGGTAGTTGTACTACATGTGCGTGTATTTGGGAATGCACGTGCGTGTGAGTGCTTAATCTTTACTTCCTGCAATGCATTTATTCATACTGTTGGGATGGGCTGAAGTGGACTTTCTGCAGGTACATAACAGCGATTCGTGTAGAACGACTAGTTATACGCTATGAGAGAACGTTGTATGCCACCGTATATCCGCTAGAATTATTTTTGCTAAGTTTGTGAGAACGTAAGATACGTGCATACATTATGTTTGTTCATCTCATGTCATTACATTTACCTTCCCTTATAAATTGATTACTTCTGCCCATTAAAATTTGGTTAATTAATAACTTGTCTCACCGGGATAAATTTCTGACAGATGGCTCGCACTAAGCAAACCGCACGCAAGTCCACCGGGGGCAGGGTACCTCGCCGTCAGCTTGCACCCCGCACTGTGATCAGGGAGGATCACTTTCTTGAGGAGTTTGGCATGCCCACGCTTCTCTGGAGGGTGCTAGGTCACGCCGGATACGCCGAGGAGCAGCGGCCCGTCTACTCCCGGTTACGGAGGAGCCACGTCGTGGAGACGACTTGGTTCTTGTGGAGATCACTTTGTTCCTCCACTCCACCGGACTCCGAGTGGGGCGGGTGGCGTGTCCGCGCCACCGGTGTCACCGCACAGGGATGGGGCTAGCGAGCCGCATTCCATGTGCTCTGCCGGATCATGGAGCGCTTCCCTCCGAGCCCGCAACGGCTTTGGCGGGGAATTTTCCTAGGGATGATCCTCGGGACACTTTGTTTGGGAGCAGCCCCCTAGCCGTGCACGTTGGCCGAGTTGACGAGATTGATGGCGGTGATAACACGGCTATGAGTTCCATGTATGCCATGATGCGGGCATACGATGCCCCTGAAGCAACAATGTACAAGCTGAGTGACTGGAACAAGGATTTGTGGAAGAAGGGAAAAGAAGAGAAGAAGAGACATTCGGACCAAATCCGAGACTTGAGGCAGCAGATGGACACCATCATAGCTACTAGAGACGAGGTTGAGGCAGATGTGAGAGAGGTCACCGGGGGCTCGAGACTTTGCGCCACGTGTTGCACGCTATGAGAAGTACGAGAAGAACGCCGACAGGGATGATGGCCCGGTTGGTCACCGAGAGGAATGAAGCCCGGACGACGCCCACCAGTGGGGCACTGGCTCTTTGACCGCGGCGGTACATTGACCCGGTTGCACGGGGAGTACCACGTTACGTACAACCAGGTTCATGGTCACCATGCGCCGAGCTGCTGAGATGGAGCCGGGAGTCATCGACCCCGATGGTGGCGAGGAGGACGCCGACCTTCCACCTGCACCGAGCACGCACCCGACGACGACGTTGTTCTGGCTGACGAGTCCGACGTCGGTAGCGAGCACGAGTAGACTAGTAGTCTCTTCGCTAGCCGTAGTGGTGCTTTAGTCTCTTTTGTTGTTGTCTTGTAACTTTTATGAGATGTGACTCATGTGTGTTGGATCGTCATGTGTTGTGGTGCTATCTGAACGCCTGAAGTCCAGTGTATGTATGCTGGCAATTTTGGATGTTGTATGCCTCGGAGGATGTTTTTATTCAGTAATCTAAATTAGTGATGTTATGAATTGTGGAAATGAATCTTTATGCCTGTGTGTTGTTGAATGAATTGATTTTCTTCCAATAATTCATTGGCATGATTATCACATTCGCTTACAATGTTGTAACATCACCTAATGATTACTTGATGCTGAAATATGCAAGATGGTTGGAACTCGCCGTCTTGCCAGTGGTCCTTGGTTGGTGACGGATCCGGCCAAGGAGGCAATGGTGATGGTAATGGCGGAAATGGTGGAAATGGTAGCAACGGAGGCAACGGAGGAAACGGGGGTAACGGAGCAAACCCCAGGACGGAACTGCCACCACCACCTCCACCACCATTGACCGCTGAGCAACTTTTCCAACAGTTCCTCGGTAGTCAGCGTAACATGGAGGCCACGTTGCGCGACATTGCAGAAACACCAGTCGCGGGGGCCACCATGACCGTCAGGTCAACCAAGATGCAGACTCTTTCAAGGATTTTTACGGACACGGATCCACCTAAGTTCTTGCAAGCTAAGGAACCGCTCGAGGCTCTCGAGTGGATCAACACGATGGAAGACAAGTTTAGTCTTCTGCGCATGACCGAGACGAAGGTTGAATACGGGGGCACATCGGTTGCAAGGGCCGGGCTGGAATGTGGTGGTCTCATCAACGTGCCACTTTCCCCGCCAAACACCCCAATCACACGGGCGCGGTTTACCCAGATGTTCCACGGCACTTATGTTCCACCGGGTCTGATGGCTATGAAAGTATCTGAGTTCATGAAGCTTAACCAAGGTAATAAGAGCGTGAATGAGTACTTGCAAGAGTTTAACAACTTGTCACGCTACGCTCCTACCTATGTGGACACTGAAGAAAACAAGATAGCTAGCTTCAAGAGAGGCCTCAACACCAAGATGGCCAAGACTATGGGCATCAGTTCAAGAGCTACCTTCAATGAGTTCATCAGTGATTGCTTGACTCAAGAGAACAACAACAACTTGCACGCTGCTTCCAAGAACCGCAAGAGGAACTTCGAGGGAGGATCTTCTCAGTACAGGCCTCCAATGGCTAATCGTCCTCAGTACCGCCCTCCTGTGCAAAACTCAAGGTTCCGTGCACCTGCTCCAAAGAGGAATGCTCCACCACCCCCAAAGAACCAGAGGGGCTATCGCCCACCTGCACCTCAAGCCCAAGCTAGGACTGGTGGTCCTACTGCCAATGCACTGCCGTGCGGGGCCCGTGCTTCAACGCAATCAACCGGGTCACTTCGCCAAAATCTTGTCCCTACCCAAAGAAGCGGACGACCTACCAAGCTCGTGCTCACCACACCTCCATAAATGAGATTCCCGAAGGAGAACCGATCCACTAGCGGTGCGTTTTTTGTCAACAATCATCCTGCAGTTGTTTTATTTGATTCTGGATCATCGCATTCTTTTATGAGTCAAGCATATGCACGATCGCATGAGTTATAACTTAAGCAATTAGATTATGGGTACCGCATCAGCTCCGCTGGTGCTGATGTCCTATCTAACCAGATGCTTGAACGTGCAATTTTTGAAATTGGAGATAAAGCATATAGAGTTAATTTGGTAGTTCTACCTGGGTTAACTATGAATGTAATCTTGGGGATGGATTGGATGAAAGATAAACAAGTTGTGATTGATATCGGAAATAGAACGATTACTCTCACGGATCCTGCGGATCAAAACACTTTCAAGTGTTATTGCCTCGAGTTGCGCATACATGACCAAGTTGACCTATGCTATCCAAACCTCTGCTCTTGCTGAGATTCCTGTGGTTTGTGAGTTTCCCGATGTTTTTCCTGAAGATTTACCTGGGCTACCGCCTGACAGAGACATTGAGTTTGCAATTGATCTAGTGCCTGGTACAGCTCCGATATGCAAGAGACCTTATCGTATGCCTCCCAATGAGCTAGCAGAGTTGAAGAAACAACTGTATGAGCTGAAGAAATTGGGTTTCATCAGGCCGAGTACTTCTGAATGGGGTTGTCCAGCTTTGTTTGTGAAGAAGAAAGATCATTCCTTGAGGCTATGTGTTGATTATCGGCCACTCAATGTCGTAACAATCAAGAACAAATACCCTCTGCCGAGAATTGATATTCTGTTTGATCAGTTGTCTAAAGCAAAGGTGTTTTCCAAGATTGACTTGAGATCAGGGTATCATCAAATCAAGATTCGTCCGGAAGATGTGCATAAGACTGCTTTCGTCACTAGGTACGGGTTGTATGAGTATCTCGTTATGTCTTTTGGCTTGACGAATGCTCCTGCATACTTTATGTATCTTATGAATTCGGTCTTTATGCCCGAATTGGATAAATTTGTGATTGTATTCTTGGATGATATTCTGGTTTACTCTACGAATGAAGAAGAGCATGCCCAACATTTGAGAGTTGTGCTCACCAGGACTTAGAGAGCATAAGCTGTACGCCAAGTTTAAAAAGTGCGAGTTTTGGCTGAAGGAAGTTGCTTTTCTTGGTCACATCATATCCGAGAATGGTATTTCAGTTAACCCGACAAAGTACAAGAGGTCATGGATTGGCAACCGCCCACGTGTCGTACATGAAGTTCGGAGTTTTCTTGGAATGGCGGGGTACTATCGCCGTTTCATTCCGTTTCTCTAAGATTGCTAAGCCAATGACGAGTCTGTTACAAAAAGAGCACAAGTTTGTCTGGACAGAAGAGTGTGAGACAGCTTTCCGCACCTTGCGAGAGTTGCTAACCACAGCTCCTGTCTTGGCACAACCAGATATCGAGAAGCCGTTTGATGTGTACCGTGATGCATCGAAGACTGGTTTGGGTTATGTCTTGATGCAAGAAGGCCGAAAGTGATTGCTTATGCTTCACGTCGGTTGAGAAAGCATGAAGTCAACTATCCCACGCATGATTTAGAGTTAGCTGCGGTTTGTGCATGCCTTGAAGATATGGAGACATTATCTATTGGGAAATGTGTGCCATATATACACTGATCACAAAAGTCTCAAGTACATCTTTACCCAACCTGAACTCAACATGAGGCAGCGAAGATGGTTAGAGTTGATCAAGGACTATGAATTGCAAGTGCACTATCACCCTGGGAAGGCAAACGTTGTTGCTGACGCTTTGAGTCGCAAGTTACATCATCATGTTGTGAAGCCGTCGATGGAAGAGAAGTTCAATCTGATGCATCCTGCAGTCCTGCATGATATCCAAGTTCGATGTTCTCTCGATCAACAGATCATTGAAGGCCAAAAGACAGATCTTGGCATCTACCACCTCAAAGAAAGAATGAAGAAGGAATCAATTCCGCATTTCAGACTGGATGACAATGGTGTACTTTGGTTCGACGCTCGTCTTGTCGTACCGAAGGACCGAGAACTCAAGAACAAGATAATGGATGAAGCTCACCTTTCCAAGTTATCCATTCACCCTGGAAGTAACAAGATGTATCATGATCTGAGACCTCGTTATTGGTGGACCAAGATGAAGAAGGAGATAGCAAACGTATGTGGCCCGATGCGATACTTGTTGTCGTGTCAAAGCCATTCACATGAAGCCGGCGGAGTTTGCTTGGCCGTTACCGTTCCTGCTTGGAAGTGGGATGATATCGGATGGATTTTATCGCAGGTCCGCCAACTACACAAAAGGGTAATGATTCAATCTGGGTGATCGTTGATCGACTAACCAAGTCGACTCACTTCTTACTGTCAAGACAACCTACGCACCACCTCGGTATGTTGATCTTTACATCTCTGAGATTGTCCGCTTGCATGGAGTACCCAAGACCATCGTATCTGATCGAGGATCGCAGTTCACTGCTCATTTCTGGACCCGTTTGCATGAAGGAATGGGTACCAAGTTATTGCATAGCACCGCTTATCATCCTCAGACTTCAGGTCAGACGGAAAGACTTAATCAAGTTCTTGAAGATATGTTGAGAGCGTGTGTGTTATCTTGCTAAGGGTTCGTGGGAATCTTGGCTACCTTTGGCCGAGTTCTCCTACAACAACAACTTATCAAGAAAGTATCAAGATGGCACCGTTTGAAGCTTTGTATGGCGTAAAGTGTAGAACTCCGTTGAACTGGGTAGAAGCGGGAGAAAGAAGATACTACGGTATTGACTTTGTTCCCGAAGCTGAAGAGAAGGTTCGAACCATCCAAGAGCACATGAAAGCTGCACAGTCCCGACAAAAAAAGAGTTATCTTGACAATAGAAGAAGACCTTTGACGTTTGAAGTTGGTGACTATGTATACCTCAGAGTTTCACCAATAAAGGGTACACAAAGGTTTGGAGCCAAGAGGAAGCTTGCACCAAGATATGTGGGTCCATACAAGATTCTTGAAAGAAGAGGTGAAGTCGCTTACAAGTTGCAGTTGCCTGAGTCAATGAGTTCTATCTTTCCGGCCTTTCACATCTCTCAACCAAGAAGTGTTTGCGTGTGCCCGAAGAAAGAGTTGATGAGCAAGATTTGAAGCTAGCAACCGATCTAGTCTATAAAGAAGAGCCTGTGAGAATTGTTGATAGCAAAGAAAGAGTTACTCGGAATCGGTTAATGCGTACTTACAAGGTCGGTGTGGAGCTACCATGATGATAGAGATGCATCATGGGAAACCGAGGATTACCTGAAAGAAGTTTATCCCGAATTCCATAAAACCTTGGTTAGTAAACCCAAATCTCGGGGACGAGATTTCTTTAAGGGTAGGGGCTGTAACACCTCGGTGTTAAGCATGCATTAGGCACATAATTAATTGACCTTAATCTTCATTAAGCATGGCATGAGCATCATCAAGCACAAACCCTAATTTTTGCATTGTCATTTCATGTGCTTGTTTTAAATTCTTGATTGATTGCTTGAGTGCTTGATTAGTTAATTAATTAGCTTTGCAAATTGTTTGACCAAGTTTGGATCCAAGTGCCCAGCCTTTCAAAAAATGATTTAACAAAATTTATTGCAAAAGATTTGGTGCATTTTGGAGCAAAAAGAAAATAAATTGAAAATCCTCTTTAATGACCCTAAATTCAAAAGGAATTTATAGTTCAAATTTTATTGGGAATTTTGAGTTGAGACCTAAATGAAAGTTGTTCAGTTTGAAATTCTCTACAACTTTTATTTTGGGCACTTTTCATGAAAAAGCTTTTAAATTTGTCAAAAAGTTGCATTTGAGTTGGATTCAAAATTTCAAAAAAAAAAAAAAAATGAACAAATCCCAACCGGCGGGGCGGATTCGCCCACACCGCCCACCGCCCCAGCGTCAAGTCCGCGGCTGCTTGCGCTTCCGCGCCAAGGCGTAAGGCCAAGGCGTGGGCATCATGACAAGGCCGCGCCGCGTGGCACGCTGTGGGGTCGCCGTCGTCGCCGCCGTGCCAAGTGGCCGGCGTGCCCTCGGCGCGAAGGCCCCACCGCCATGGCCGCATCACCTGCTGGCGCCCGAAATGGAAACGGCGCCCATTTTCGCCTCCGTCCATTTCGCTCACTCGCCCCGCCCACGCCAAGGCCGCCCCCGTAGCTCCGCCGCGCCGTTCCACCGCTGTTACCGCCGGGCCTCGTCATCGCGCCACGACTCGCCGCTGTCCCCCGCACACACCCCCGGCCCCCAACCGCCGCATTGCCTCGGTAAGGCGCGCATTGCGCCATCTCACCGTAAATGGCGCCATGGCGGCGGCACGGAGTTTCGCACACCACCGCGTTCCGGCCACCCCACGCCTGCATTCTACCTCTGCTCACAAGGCGACGCGTGCCGGAGTTCGAATCGAACTCAGTGTGCGCTCGGGTGGGCTCGATTGGACCCACCGCCGCTACTGGAGCTCGCCAGAAGCCGCTCCCGCCCGATACCCGCCATGCGCGGCGGCCACCACTATTAGCGCCAGCGCGCATTCGCGGTAGAGCCGTCGCTAGGTTTGTATGTGCTGCTAGCTCCTCGCCGGCCTTGCCGTCGTGGAGGCGCTTTCGGGCCACGCCGTCGCCGTCGCGTAGCTTCAGCGCCGCCGCTGCGCCGTCGTCGCTTTCTCGACCGCCGCCCGGTACCAACACCCGACGGTGCGCCGTGCGCGGGGGGAGCACGTTGGTGCCACCCCCACCGCCGGCAACCTCGCGCCGTCGGCCGAAAGCGCCGCCCACAACGGCCGCCCCTGTCTCGCCGGGTGACGGGTGGGGCCGGGTTGACCCCTGGCCCGCCTGGCAGCGAAGCCGCGTCCACTGGACCGGGTCCAGCCAGCCCTACACGTGGCGTTTTCCTTTAAATGTTTTTCGAAATGCTTTTATTTGGTTTTAAATTCATATCTGTGGCAAATGTGATCCAAATCGGGTGAAGTAAAGTTTGTTGGAAAGCTTATGAGTAGATCTATCAGATAAAAATATGTGGTGCAATTTTTGTGGTACTTTACTATGTAGATTTATTTAAATGCTTAAATGGCTGAAATCTGATTAAATGCCTAATAAATTGTAGTAGAATGCTCTGAAAAATGTGATTATTGTTTTGTTAGACCTGTTGTGTGATGTAGTTTCTGGGAAAAATATATGTCATGCAGATACTGTACAAAAATATTGGAATATGATTTTATTTCATTTCTGGGCTGATTCTTGTATGATTTTTAATAAATTAATTATAAGGAATTATGCCCTGGTAATTTTTGGTGACTGTTCTTGTGCTAAGAAGTTCTAGATAAAAATATGAAATCTGTTGTTTGACACTTTTCATAGTGCAAAGTTATTAAATGTGCAATTCTGTCCTGCTGTTTAATCTTTTTGTGTAGGCTGATATACTTGATGAAATGTGACGAAAATTTTATCATGGTCTTGTCATAGCATGAAGTAGCTTCTGTAATTTTTATAGATTTTTCTGAACTGTTTAGACAGAGGCCACAGTTCAAGCTTGTTTATTCACATGAAATGATAAGCATTGGAATTAAATGATTTAATGAGTTCTATATTACTTCTTGTGCACTTTAATTATGCTATACTTGCTGGTCATGTAATGCTGTATCGTAACTGAAATGTGGTGTTTGGATATGAGTAGTGATATTTCTCTTTATTCATGTGTGTGTGTGTGTGCCTACACGCCACTTTTCTTTATGCACTTCTCTAAGTGTTTAGAGAAGAGGTATGCACATACTCGATAAATGAGTTAAATTGTCGGTAGAGAGGGAGATATGCACCTACTCTGTCAAATGATCTGTTAATCATCTTCATTCATGAGCATCATACATATATGCATTCATCGTACTTATGCATGTGCATCGCATCATACAAAGTTCGCAGGAGGACCTCCCGTATTCGGAGACCGAAAGCGAGAATCTTCCCAGGGAGCCCCCCCACCGGAGGTTCCACAAGAAGAAGGCGAAGAAGAGCTACCTGAGTGCCCCGATCACCGCGTCGGACTTCGAGCAAGGCAAGCTCCGGAGCATCTACTTACCTATGCTTTATAACGATCTAATTATGCTTTATGATTGTTGCATTAAGTATAGGAGTTGTGTGACACCGTTGATGCATTATATCCTTGCTTTACCATTGATTATCCCACCTTGATACACCCCTGTTAGTCTAGGGCGAGTAATATGCTTAGCTTGCTTAGACGGTAGAAGTCGGGTGATTTCCCGTCATCCGCGAGTATAGGTGGTTACTTGCTATTGATGGAAAAGCTTATGTTGATATCATCCGGTTGATGGTTCGGTTATGATAAATTGAGACCGGATGGAGTCTTATGGGGTTGTTGGACCATAGTGATTCCGTCTCGTGTCGATTAAGGACCGCATCTGTTGTTGTACCCCAAGTCATATTGAACGCATGCCTCACATTTAGCTGGGCCGGATAAGCACTTCCGACCGCGAAGCCTAACACTATCCGGGCCGGTTCTCGACCCGCTCGCACCGTATTGGAGATGGATGGGGAACCACAGGGGCGCCAAGAGTAAGTCCGAGGTCCAAATTTGGCCGGGTTAAGGCGTCGGGCAGTCCCCGGGTACGGTGGCTCCATGCGAGACCGCGCTTGTTTTCCCGGATACGTGCCACGGTGATCTGTAGCTCACTTTAGCGGGTGAGTGTGGTTTGTGTGAGGAATACCCCCTCGAGCTCGAGTAATCGATTCGAATCGCCATCGTTCTGGACAGTGAACACCTTGACTTGAGCTGCAACATCGTAGTAATGCTTATGGAATATGGTTAATGATGATGATGAGTTAAGCTGATGTTTATGGCTACGGTTACTACTTGCTTGCTTAATCATGAATAATATACTATAATGATGAATAGTATAGGTGCTTACCTAGCTTAAATAGGAATGATTAAGCCGAGTGTCACTTTAAATTTTACTACCGCTTTTATGCAAATGAGTCGAGCTACCTCCGATAAAGCCTGTCATACTCCTTGGAGTCTTTTACTTTTGAGTCGACGGGTAAGTCTAGCGGAGTACCTTCTTGTACTCGGGGTTTTTCCCGCTTGTTGTTTGTGCAGACGGGGCATACCTTCCACGGTACTGCGCCACTTGTCTTTTTCCCGTGGACTAGAAGACACAGGGCAAGGTCAATCTCTACTATTCTCTCCAACATGCTTTTGATGGATAGATAGGCGTGGCCTGGCACTTTATTTATCCGAAAATGTGTGAGTTGGGTTGAGCTTTTAAAACTATCTTGTTTCCGCTATTTGAATTTGAAGAACTTGGTTTGTAATAACTTTATTTCCGCACTCGATGTTGTTGAACTATTTGTGAAATGTTGTAACATGCGAATGGTGACGCTAAACCCATACGATCTTGGTTGATGATGTTTGGTTTGAAATCCTTCGAGATTTCCGGACTACCGGGTTTATAACGGCTTAAGTGTGACAATTGCTTGCTTAGCGAGTGATTTTTCACTTATGCTTTTATAAATTGGTCGGTTCTGTTACACACACGCACATAATTTCATTTGCATATCAGATAACAGTAGTTGTAACATTTCACTGTTAAAACATATATATTTTTTGCACCTACGAGAAATAATCCTAAGGGCTTATTCGGATAATCTCCTCAACCAGGGATTAACTAATAAACCAGCCCATAATGCTCTGTTCGCTTCAGCTTATTAGTCGTTACAATTACATTTTTTTTAAAAAATATTTATTTCAGCTTATCAGTTGGCTTACAAATCCCGCCGAACATAGATAGTTTATGTTTTAGGATTTAGGCTTTGGGGTTTAGGATTTAGGGTTTAGTTTATCTTAATTGCCTTGATTAGCGCATTAGCTATCCACTTGTAGAAAACCACTACTATTACTTTCTCGATTCCGAATTGTAAGTCACTTTGATATTGTTTACATAGAATTTGTTATGTATATAGACATCCATTATATCTAGATTTATAATAGAATAGATGTTCTAAAAGATCAAAAATGACTTCTAATTTAGAATAGAGAGAGCAGTTAGCTGGGCTACTTAAACGTGCGATGGACTGGAATATGGTCTACAAATGGACTGGAATAGAGAGAGAGCAGTTAGCACTCATCTAGATCTTGCTAGCTAGCTATAAAGTGCTAAACTGTTCAAAGCTGAGAGCATGCGTTCACTATTACCGTATGCATGGATGAATTGAAATGTTGATGCAACGCAAGGTCGTCGTCAAAACTCTAGAGACGAAGACCGTGCATGTGCGAAACCATTCAATCAGTCGACCAGCAACCAGCACGTTACATATAGTTGCTCCATGGGCCACACGGGGGCGAGGCTAAATCGCGAACGTTCACTCGATCCCAGTCGAGCGAACAATCCGACAGCCGCTCATTTTCACTTTAGGAATACGCAAATCCCACCTATTTTCCCCTTTCGGCAGGCAGCTGTTTTATTTTCTTTCTACCCGTGAACGCACCGTGCTCACCCCTTACATGCATGCTGACGTCAACACTGACACATATGTAAATAAAAGCAAAACATTTATTTTAAATTGCTATAACTTCTAAACGATGTATCCATTTTTAATTTAGTTCGCACCGGTATGTTCTACGCGACGAGACGAACAAAAATAGATCTCTGTTGCATATGTTCCAAAGATTTTTTTAAGTAGCAATTTATGTATATTAATTAACTTATAACATCTAACTTATACCATCTAACTTATATCATCTAACTTATACCATCTAACTTATAACATATAACTTATCATTAAAGTTTAGAAACATAAAAGTTATGAAACAAAACTTATGTGCAAAAGTTATTAAACACAAAGAAATAATTGACTTATAACTTATGTCTAACACTTAGAAAAATAAAAATTTAGAAACATAAAAACTATGAAACAAAACTTATGTGCAAAAATTATTAAACACAAGGAAACAATTAACTTATAACTAATGTCAACACTTAAAAAAAAAAAAAAAAGTTATTAATGTAAAAGGAACAGTATAACTTATGCTAAAACATGAAAACACAAAAGTTACGGAACAGAACTTATGTACATAAGTTATTGTATACAACTTGTGTACTTAAGTTATTCGTATAACTTATGTGCATAAGTTATTAGTTGTAAGTTATATGTCATAAGTTATTAGATATAAATTTCTATTAGAAAACAAAATCTTCAAAATATATGCAAATAGAATCTAGTTTTGTTCGTCTTGTCACGTAAAACACATTGGTGCAAACGAAATTTAAAACGAATTTACTGTTCAGAAGTTATAATATTTTTTGGATGGCAGCAGCAAAAGTAAAAGCACGCAAGGAGAGGAGTGGGTGGTCATCAGATACGGACAGATCGTTCGCTAGATTAGCTTTGGGTGAACGTTCACTAGAATGGAATTGCGGCCACACGGTGGAGAGACGGCGGGTTTATTTATTTATTTAATTGGTTTTTCGGACAAATAAGAAAGCCCTTGGGCGACATTTGCTAGCGTCGAACTGAGCTCGAAAATGCTGATGGGAGGCTCGGTGCCGCAACAAACAAAAGTGACGTACCATCAATCTATGACTACTGCAGTAGCACGATGTTGGTCTTTGGACCGCGCCTGCTCGCGCGTGAGAGTGCGTGACTTCCTACTTTCCTGTACAACTACTGCACCCTCTGGGCCGAGGTATATATCCCGACACAGCTGGAAGGCCGCACGTGCCAAGCGGTCAATAGATTACCTACTAGTCCCCGGCCGAGTGATGAAGACCACAACGATTACATATTTCTTCGAATTCAAGGTCAACAACCGTGCATTCAAACGACACGTACTCCTATCCTCCAAATCAATTTTCTCTTAAGCTAGCGAGTGTTTATGGGGATGGACGGGTGGGTTTTTTTTATTAACTGGTTTGCATTAAATTGAACCGCAGTTTATTGAGAGAATTTTGCATGACTCCCAGAGTAGAGTATACAGAAGAGAGTGCCAATTTTGTTGAGCACCGAGCAATGTGTCTACGCTGAACAGCAGTACAAGTGACTTCAGTTGGTACTGCGTCAGAACTGAAAGCTTGATGAGCAAGAGAGTTTGTCGTGCTGTACATTGCTCTTGGGAGATCTTGTGAACCTTGAACTGTGAGTTTTGTAATGCTTGTGATGTTCCAGTGTGAAGGGTTGGACAAGTCCTTTGAAGTTGAAGTTTGTCAGTCTGGTTCATGCTTTGCCAGCAAGGCGGCTGAGTGTTAGTGCCACTGCTTTGCCTGTGGATGTAGAATGAAGACTCCTACCCCTGTTTTTCTTATGGAGTTGTTGCTATCAGGCTTCAGTGAAGCATCTGTGTAGCAGTGGGCTCCTGAGAAGGAGATTGAGATTAACACTATAGGTCAGGGTTAACGTCAGGGTTAACGCAGGCAGGCGCTCTAGCATTGGCCCTGCCACCTATTAACAAAGGCGGCTGTCCAATACGTCCGCCTTGATTAATTAGAGGGTGGTGCCTCGTAAAGTTAATTTTGCAGTAGCGGGGTATCCTCTAGCAGAAAATAGATAGCTTGGCAGTTTAGAAGTGGCCCTCTCCTGAGGAAGGTCTCGATATCAAAAGGGCAAGCCTAAGAAGAGGGCAAAGCCATCGTCGCTCAAGGCTCAAGGGCTCAACCAGTTTGCGGGGATTCCCGACCAAATAGTCATTCCAACATGGGCTCGAGTCCAACAAATGCCTAGAGAACAACCGTTCCAACACGGGCTCCAGTCAAACAAACACCCAGAGAACAATTGTTCCAACACAAGCTCGAGTCCAACAAACACCCAAAGCCAAGACCAGAAACCTGCACCAAAATCTGTTAGGCATCTAGAGCCTGACAGGCACAGAAGCACTACATCGCCACCACGTTCCATGGTCGTGAGGCACTATTGGTTACTCCTGGCCACGCCCAAGGCATGATGGGTCAGGACAAAGAACTCCACAAGCTCGTGGAGCATAGGACTACGAGGCCACTCGTCAGCTTCCTAGGGCAGGGGAGGTCCCTCGTTTACCAATGAATCCTAGAGAAGACTCACCAAAGTAAGGCTCCACAGCAGCAGATAGTACCTAGCGGTAAGCGTCAGACTGCATAAGAGATGTCAAGGAGTAGTTGCACTATTGTCGCCCTCCTCCTACACGACAAGTACCTAATGGCACAAAGACAAGGGAACTAGAAACACTCGAGCGAGAAACCCTAGATGAAACTACACCAACTTGTACTCCTATGCCCTCCTCGACTTATAAGAGGAGGCATGGGGTACATGTAGAAAGGAGAACGATCGATCAACCAAAGCTAGGAAGATCAAACCAACACAGAGCATGGGGAGATAGACCCGATTGCAAGAACAAGACACCGATCGGCCGAATCAACCCAAAGTCACAGGATAGCACCCATGCAATCCCTTACCAATCTTCTCTCTCGATTCCTCCATTTGTAAGAACTCTCATTTGGGTATTCCTAACATGAAGAACACTATACTACTAGATAGATGGCTCAAAAGCCCAAACCAAGATAAATTGTCTATTACATGATGCTCGTTGTGGTTCTGAACCCGCAAGAGACTTTCAGACCAAGCCATCTTCCATGTTGGCATCCTTGGAGGCCCAAACATTGCAGAGTACGAGGGGAGGTTTCGATCTTCATTTATTCAAGAAGGATGCTCAAGAAGGTTAATTCATGCCTAGATCTAATTAGACAAAAAATTATGCAAGATTTATCCAAAAAAAAAAGGTTAGGCATGAATTGATCACCGTAGGTTTCAGAATGTCATCAGGTTCCTAGTTAGGGATGAACTAAACATCACAATCTCTAATTGGAAGATGGTGCTCAAGGGGGAAGAGTGTTCCTTATGGAAGTAGCCAAAATCAGCTTCCATAATCGGAGATCTGAACTAAATACCCAAATTCATGAAGAAAGGTGTACATGCTACAAAAATGTACAAGATTACAGAAGCTCGGTGGCAGATCTTTATTTAGCAGAAGACCTCAAACGAGTTCTTATGTATTAGTCATGCCCAACTCTTAGCTTGTAAAGAAGAATAAGTATCACCATCGCCTTGTCATGGGTGGTTACAAGCTCCAAATTCCAAATTGAAGGCACAAGAAGAGGCGATGAAGAAAGGAGCTCCAACTAGCTGTGCTCAGAAACCACAAGAAAGTGATGTTGGTTTATCATGGATGAATACATTGACCAAGGAAGCATCCAATAATATAATGGCCATTTCAGCACTTACTTGCATTCTTCGACCATGTGCTATATTTCTAGTGTAGCTTGCTAGGTTAGTTGATAGGATTATAACCTAGAGTGCAAAACTCTTTTTGCGTTAGAGACAAAGGTAGATCCATAGGGGGTGCAGGCGCATTCACGCCAAAACAACAAAAAAAAACCGTATAAGCACCTATATCTTAAAAGGCTATGCACTTATAAGGCCAGCATACCCCCTCAATTTTACTCTTACCTCCGCCCCTAGTTAGAGATAGCAATTCTTAACACAACTGTATTGCACGTCTAAATAGCATTTTGCATAGGCTTCAATAAGTAAGTATTAGGGGCTATTATATAGTTTTTAAGTTGCCTAATTCACCCCTCTTAAATGTCAAGGTCTCAAACTCCTAATAAACATTAAATCTAACCTCAAACTCCTAAACTAAAGCCAAACAAGAGCAATGAGAAGTGCCTCAGCACAACAGGGAGTTCCAAATTAAATCTAACCTCGAACTCCTAAACTGCTACTAGAGCTGCTCATCACCGGACATTATCATTGTGCCGGAGCTGCTCGGCTCCATAAACTCCACTACATGACTGTTGACATGTATGCTGGTGTGGAGTCGGCAGAAGCGGACCTTTTTGCTGTATGTGCACTAGTTGAGTTGAGCTCCATTGGTGTAAGGGAGTCATATTACTTGGTGGCTTGCCCAGTATTCCCTTGCCACGGTGAGGAGCTACTGATGGAATCCCAAGCGACAATCCATAGCCATAACCAGAAGGAATGATTCGAGGCCATCGAATAATAGGCACAAACTGATGAATGCCACACTGTCGCACGGCCACTCGATAACGGAGCGTCTGAGGCAAGACCTTGTTAGGAGTGGGTAACGAATCACTGCTAGTAGCACTACCAGCATGATTTGCACTCTTCTGGAACACACATCTTCCCTGCGGGATCAGTTCCCACTTCCTTTTTCTCTTTACACGCTTCAAACGAGGTTTGCTGACTAACTCATCAGGGCTGAGCTGCCCAAATAAAAGGGTTTTCAGCTTTGTTGCGTCCATTTTCCCTCTCATGAAATCTAACAAGTTCAAAGCACATTCTCTAAGGCATTTGCAAATCTTCTGCATTTGCACCTTTCCCACTGACCTTGAAAAATTTTGGGATCGGTCCAAGAAATCTTCAACCTGCATACACAGAAGCAAAATTAGTGTTTGTGTGCTTTTTCAGGGTAAGAGTCTAATTTTTGTTACTTGTTAGTGCTCGATGTACAAATACTTAACACTTAAATTGCCGACTCCTTTCTTCCAGGTCTTGGAGATCCATGACGCTTCAAAATTGCTTGCACACAGCCCATGCTCCCATAAACTCTCTGCTGATAACAGCTGCAGGACAAGGTCGATTTAAGTCCCGTATTAGTGAACACAATTATTTCCAAAAACACATTAAAAAACTGATACCTTTATAAAGCAAGTGCAGACTAATACTTCCTTCGCTCCAAATTATAAGAGTTTTGACTTTCTAGATACATTGCTTTTATTATTATATACCTAGACACAATGTATATCTAAGTGCATAGTAAAACCTATGTATCTAGAAAACCTAAAACATCTTATAATTTGTAATAGAGGGAGTACAAAATATAAATCACTGTTACAATTTGGTAGTATGTGAAGCAACAAGAAGTTTTTGATTCATAATTATATGACCTCTGCAGCCTTATGGGGCTTAGAAATGGTATTTGTTTTCAGAATATGCACTGAGTATAGACGACGATAAAGGCTCAGAGATCTGGCAAACTCCTGGACAGCACGGTGCATGGAGGTACCGATATTGAAGGTCTTGAGGGTGGAAGTTTCATCGTTGATGCTTCCCTGAAGTCCGAAGTTTAGTAGTTCTCTGGTTCAGGTTGTAAGCTTTGCATTTGTCTTTGATCACGTGGATAGTTGTCATGCGGTTATGGTTTCCTGATTGCTTTGTAAACTTTAGCTGGTTGGGAATGTTGCTGGTTCGTGAACTTGAGTTGTAAACACTTCTGGTCTTTTGATTTTAATTGAAAGGCTGGGGCATGGTTCTAATAAAGCTCTAAAAAGTAATTCTTGGACAATGCAGCACTGACAAAAAAAAAAAGGGGGAAGCCAAACTAGTTCAGGTGTATGGCAGAATTAATGCCTCGTACCATAGTTCATGGCTAAAATGCCCTTGTGCAGAAAATAACATGTCAACATAGGTACACAATGAGAATTTCTGCAAATGTAGTTGAGCTTATCTAAATCTCCTATTTGTTCTAAAAAAAGTCTCTACAGTAAACACGAGTATATGAGAAGAGCTCATCCAACATACCAGGGAACAACTATAAAAACATGTTCATATAGATTCAATTATGACAAGTAACTTCAACCACAAACATATGTAGGAAGATGAACCTTATAGTTACTCACTTTACTTATCAATGATACGAACAGTTCAGCCACAGATTCTTTATTTTTACTCCCAAACCCTTTAAACAGTGAAGCGCACTTCTCAATGCTTGTGCAGTCTAACCCATCTGCAAGAGAAAGGATATAGAAAGTTATCCTTGGTTTCAGTAGAAAAGATAGCAGAATGATGTCAGTAAAAGGAAAAACAAAGAGCAAGCATAATAGAAGTTAACCTTTTAACAAGTCAGAGAACGCAGGCAATATTGGAGGATGCCGGGTCTGCACTGCACATTGATGCTTATATTCTTAGCCATGTATCTAATGAGTTGCTACTCAAACACTACCATAAAGGTAAATGGAGTAAAATTCAATTTCTGGTACACACAATGTAATAGCATGAAATGTAGGGATTCAGACTGAGGAAGTGTAACCAAAGGATATCTATCACATTCTCTGAACTAGCATAAATCCTATCCAGAATTTGTCGATACTAAAAGAGCTAATTTATAGTCTCATCTTATTTTCTATACAAATGAATGCAAAGCTTGTGTCTTCAAATACAGATTGATTAGTAGGTCAATTAATCAAAAGAAAAGGTAATGGGACAATTACTTGCAATTTAATAACCAAACCAAAATAATAATTAACCCATGGTACCTGCAAATGGAAAGCAACTAGTGAAATAATTGACATGGAGCTCATAGTTAGTTCTCTTGGGCTATTCAAATCATGTACCTTAGCCCAGTACTTAACCTGAAGAATAAATGGGAAAAGGAAAAGATTGTTGTCACAGAGTTTCAATTTATCACATGGCTTTGCTAAGTTACTAATTAGAAAGAAAACGAAGATTGCATACCAAATAACTTAGTATCTGAAACCTTTCATCAAGTGTGGAAACAAATTTGATGATCATTGACCTTGTCATGCCATCTTTATTTTCAACTGAAACATCACATTCGATCCCTGTGCCACGATCAATAACCTTCAGTATAGGAACCCTAGCACTTACAATAGGTAAAACCCCACAGAAAATTCCACTCCCTGAATGGATCAGAAAAGAAAAGGTTGAATATATTTACAAATATCAATGGGCATGCAATGAATATCTCAAAAATATTCTGTCTGGGGAAATACTTACTCTGATGAGAGTATAGAACCTTGGAAAATTTCCTGATAATAGAGATCATTTGCTTGCGAGTATATCGCTCATCGGTATTAGCACTGAAATTGATAGAGAGGTCCAGGTCACTATGAGGAGTAAATAAATCCATCGTGAATGATCCAAATGGTTCCACAACTGGAAATCCACTGTTGCTACCTGCAATTTGTGTTAAATAAAGGTCAAATCAACATGTAAGTGACGAAGTTCAATGTTCTTATGTGATTGGTACATGATTTCCTGAACATCTACAACTACAAGAGTCCACTCAATGCTCGGTGTCATTGCTCAGTGAGTTTAGCTGCCATGTGAAATCATGAATTTTCCATGCAAGTATTTGGGTTTGCCCTTGTCTCTCAGGAAATTAACAAAGGAACAATTTCAGCCAATAATTGGCAGAATTGCAGATCGATTACCGGGTTGGAAGGCAGACTTGATGACACGGGCTGGTAGGGTAGTGCAGGTGCAATCTGTCCTAACAGCCATGCTGATCTATCTTGCTATGGCAATAGATTTACCTCCGAGGGCAATTAAAGCCATTGATAAAATCAGAAGAGGGTTCCTGTGGAGAGGACGTAAGGATGCAACAGGTGGGCATTGCTTCATTGCTTGGCCTAAGGTTTGTAGGGCCAAGGAGCTTGGAGGTCTAGGAATCTCCAATCTGAAATCTCTAGGTCTCGCACTAAGAGTAAGATGGCCATGGCTCAAGAAATCTGAACCTAACAAACCATGGGCAAGCCTACCACTTCAAGTAAACAAGGATGTTGAATGCCTTCTCTCCCTGGCCATTATTACTGAGATTGGTGATGGAGCCAGCACCCTTTTTTGGAAGAATAATTGGTTGTCTGGTAAGAGCATCCAGAACCTTGCACCCAACCTGTATGCTCTAGTTTCAAAAAGAAGGGCAAGCAGACGCACTGTGTTGGATGCTCTTGATGAGGAAAAATGGCTACAAGATATTCAGGGGGAAATATCCGTGCAAGCTTTATTGGAGTTTCTGGAAATATGGGATTTGTTAGAAGGTATGGTTTTACAAGAGGGGATCCCTGATAGACATATTTGGCGGCTTTCGGCCTCAAGAGAATATACAGCTAAATCTGCTTACGATGCACTTTTGGACGGAGCCCTCAGCGTTGTCCCACATGAGCGTATCTGGAAAACTTGGGCGCCCCCTAAGTGCCGTTTCTTCATGTGGCTGGTTGCTCACCATCACCGTTGGACAGAAGACAGGTTGGCGGCGACGTCTTCCCCACCCGGATCAGTGCCTGCTATGTGATCAGGAGGAAGAGAACATCCAGCATCTACTTGTTGGGTGTGTGTTTGCAAGACAGTTCTGGTATAACATCCTACATAGCATCGGTCTTGCAGCACTTGCCCCGCAGCCAATCGATTCCTCCTTCGATGCCTGGTGGGATAAGGCGGTCTTGACACTAAGCGGAGATGCGAAAAAGGGATTGAATTCCCTCATCATCCAAGGCGCCTGGACCATCTGGAAGCATCGAAATGACTGTGTCTTCAACGGTGCTACCCCTAGACTGTCTACGGCTTTAAACCTTGCTTGGGAAGGAAGCCCATTTTTTGGTCACTAGCTGGTGCTAAGGGTCTGTCCCTGCACACAGCTCAGTTTGATGTTTAGAGGGTCCTTGGTCAGGTCTTTTTTCCACAGTCATAGGCGATTAGTTTCAGCTAGTAAGTGTGTGTTCGAGAAAAAAGTTTAGCCCCAATAGAGTTCTGTACTTTTAGCAGCCGATTGGCAATAGACCAATACAACATCTATGTGTACCCTTTTCATTTTGGAAAATTCTCCATGCTTCCTAATACTTAAATCAGTACATGGTGAAACAACAGGTGGTGCGTGATGATATATCCAATTACCTGAAGATATTTGATGCAACAGGCCAGGATATAAACTACTACTATCAGCACTGTGCTGGTATTACAACCCATAATCGCCTAGATTTTTCCTCCATACATGGAGTGACTGATTGGACAGACTCGAAAATGAAGAGAGTTTTTTTCGAATAAATAAATAAATAAAGATAGTTCTCAGAGAGAGGTCAACTGCGAATTTTGTTACTAATCACCAGTCAGCATTCATATTACTTATTAGGGATGAATTTGGAGGCTAGATGTCGATGACTATATTCAAATAATCAATAATGTGCAAGAAATAGAAATATACCAAATCTTAGATTCACCATCTCCCTGAAGACATTAACCAATGTGTTGCGCTGGTCATAGTCAAGTGGTTTGGGACGCAGAATGGCAAACGCCTCGAGGAGCAACTGATTGAGAGCTGGAAGCAGACTGGGATTGACTGACATTGCAGTCAACTCCTCCAGCTCCAGACATTCAGCATGCCTGCTTAACGCTGCACAGGCCACAGGAGATGACAAGAACCGGTTATGTCAGCCAAAACCCACACCGTAGGTCGCACTCGCATTAAAACAAAATCTGGGATACATCGACCGTTGCATCTGAAAATGAGCAGAAGATCAGAGGAAATCTGCTTTGGCTGTTTAATATCTACTGTACATGGAAGCATGAACCGGCAAAAGCAGGCCTGGCACTGCTTCTCTATGTAGGAGTAATGAAAACCGCGGGCATATATGCTGTGCTGTGGGTGGGAGCAAATAGAAATGGAGAGGGGCAGGGAGCAGCAAGCAGGAGGAACTGGGAGGAACTACTACCTTGAGAATCCCATACGCTTGCCCCGCTGCACCTGTGACATGGGAAAAAGCAAAGATCAATACCCAGACTCCCAGAGCAGTAACAGCGACCGCGCGCGCGATGCAGAAATGCGATCCCGAGCACGCCGGAAGAGAAGGGAAGAGAACCAAATCGATCGTCTCCCATGGATTAGATTGAAACTTGGGGTTAGACACTTGGAGGGAAACCAGGGAGAAAGACTAACTGAGAGGAGTCGGAGTCGGAGTCGGTGTCGTCGGACACAGAGGAGCTGGCCGCCGGAGTCGCCGCCATGGCGAAGGAAGGACCACCCCCCGCCGTGCCTCTGCCTCCCTCTCTCTCTCTCTCTACTTCAATGTGGCAAGGTGGGCGGCGCTCCCTTATTTAATTTAATTAACACAGGATGGGCCCGGCCCACAGGTGCTCTCGCCCAAATCCAGCTCCAGGGGGGGGTGCAAGTGCAATGGAAGCGGCCGGTACTTTGACCCCTAGTTCAGTTTCGGAAATGCTTATATACAAACACAAGCATGAGTATGCTTATACGCACAAATCACAGAATTCCGAGGCGACCAAGCTGCACACCGTGCTGTACGAACGAAGATACCAGCAATTTCCTCCTTTTCTCATGTTTCAACCACCCCAACCACCATCAGTCGTTGACTCGTTGTGCAACAAAATTAGCAGTAACGCAAGTCCCAATCAGAGAAGACCACCTCCCCGTTCTGCCGCCACACCCAAAACAGTACATTACTTACAATAGGGCAGGCAGACCAAAACGAAATGAACCCAGAGAAAAAATTAACCACCGCATTAGAGAGAATGAACAAAATTGAATACAATCATACACCACCCACTAACAACTCCACACTGAGACCAAAATCAATTCAGGCTTCTTCTATCTTCTTGCTGTCTTCCTTGTATCTACATGATGAAGTATGCTCGGATCACCTCAATTATGGGTGCGCGGCACAGCGGGCATTTTCCTCCACCTCGGACCAATTCGTTCGCACATTTTGAGCATGTGCACATGTGCCCACATCTGATCAGTAATAAACACAAAAACAAGTTTACAGCTACTACCAACATAGAGACTATGATTCAACACTCCCATCCAACAAATAACAAAACATTGTCAATGCCAGACAAACCTGTACAGAAGGGAGTCAATTGGAGTCTCGCAGCATATGCAGCAGGTCCCTTTTCTCACATTTATCCATTTCGACCCATCGTCAATTATTTCTTTACTTTCACCACCTGAAACATCAATTACATATATTGGTGGATGTGCGGAAGGTCTCAAGTATGACATAGTTACATACATTATCAACTTAATTAGTATATAATGCTTCCCTTGCTCTATGGATGCAAATCAGCATTCCGTAATGTCACAAACAAGTGATGTGCAATACAATGGTATGCAGATACAAGTAATGTGTTTGGGGTACCTTATTATCCCAAACTATGTTCCAAAATGAAACCGTAGTCCATAACATAAGATGTCCAACATCCTAGCTATATGTTTCAAATAAGATAAACACGGCAGGCCAAGATTTAAGAGGTCAGCCATCAATTTTCAGAGCTGATATTACATACAAATGCATAAGGAATCAAGGATGCTCATAATTCCTTCCTTGACTTTTTCTCAGTTCATACGAGTAACAGCCCTGTAGGAAATGCAGTAAACATGACCATGCTGATTTACTAACCTTGCTCCCCAATGAAACGATTCAAGGCTGCTGATACTTCTTGCCTTACAGAACGCTGCAACTCTAGCTGCATATCCATGCAAGCTTCCAACATCCTTTGCATATGGCTCATGCCTTGCTGAAGTCTAGCCATATCAGCTCTTAAATCATTGATGGCCTCCCATTCCTGGACAGAAAAAAAATAAATATGAGCCTTTGCCACACATAGCATATGAGCTATTCCCCTAAATCTAAATAGGAGTTGAGTGCATTAGCCTACTATAAAGTATAAACACACCCTACCAAATATGGTTTATGAATTCACCAGAACGAACAAATGTATTGTATTCCAAGCACCAAAAAGATGAAAGCAAAGTAAAACATTAATGTACGTGCGGTAAGGATGTCAATGGCAATAGCTCACAATATCAGAAGATGAACGATGAATGTTCTGTCTGATCCAGTTGTTACGATGCAACTCTGAGTGCCAAAGTGGCTGACGAGGAGGAATAGGGGGAGGTGGTATCACTAAAGGAGGCCTGTTGACAGTGTTCTGCAGTTCCTGGTCCACATCATCTCTTTGCTGCTCCTGATTTTGATCTGGTGAGGGAGGAGCAGGAGTTGTTCCTTCCAGATCCCAAGGGAGAGGACCACGACCTTGCCGTTCAACATATGACCGGATAAGCCGATCCAAGTTTTCACGAAAAGCACTGTGAAGAAGATTAGAAACGCTCCTTCTGCATAATTAAGAAAAATTTAGTATTTTTTATACAAACACCAAATAAATTCCTTGTAACAACTTTCTTTAAGCAAGAAACAAAACCTGCTTAGAAGTTCCCTCAATTCTGTGCTGTACACATTATCGTCATCCCCAGGGATGAATGTATTAGCTCTTCTAATAAGAGCAGCATCATGGTCAATTGGTTGGTCAGAATTATTATCATGCCAATTGTCTGCAGTATCATTAGACTCGTCATCATTATGCCAATCTTCATTTACTTCAGGGAGATGATCATCACTCTGCCACTCATCATAGACTTCAACAGGATGATCATCTCTGCTCCATTCCCCAGGTGATTCCT
This sequence comes from Chrysopogon serrulatus, assembly GCA_015844335.1. Taxonomy (NCBI): domain Eukaryota; kingdom Viridiplantae; phylum Streptophyta; class Magnoliopsida; order Poales; family Poaceae; genus Chrysopogon; species Chrysopogon serrulatus. The sequence continues at coordinate 123,241 of JADLZL010005654.1, read as the reverse complement.
GAAAGTGATTGCCATGCAGCTCTTCAAGAACTGCAGGAAGATGATCACTGCCATGCTGATCTTCTTGCGCTTCAGGAAGACTACCATCGCTGATGGACTCTTCAAGTCCTTCAGGAAGACGATCAACACTGGTTGACTCTTCATTTGCTTCTGGAAGATGATCATTATTATCCTCTTCAACTGCTGTCCCCTCAAGAGAAGAGATGTTGTCTGCATGCCAACTTCTTTCAGATTCCTCTCCAATCACAGCATGGGAAATTTGTTGCCAGTCTCTTCTCTCATGTTCCAAATCTTCCTGACTTTCTGTTTGACTATGAGATCCACAGAAGACCTCCGCAAGGCTAGGGCTACCACTTTCAAATCCTGATGTTGTTGCCGTACTGTCAATTTGCTGAAGATTGATATTCTCACTTGTCTGCCCATGTCCCTCCTGAGTAGTTTCAGAAGGTCTTAATTCAGAACGGTCATTTGTAGATAATTCAACATCGTGAGCTGAAGAAGCATCCACTTGGCTATCTGCTTGACCACGGACAAGATTCTCCAATCTGAAGCGGAACTCTTCTCTAGTTATTAAAATTAATGAGTATTATTATTTTACTTAGCACATGATGAAGCTCAGTGACATTACAAGAGTACATTTTAATAGCACAAACAAGATCTGTGCATATAGTAAGTGAATGCACCAGCTTTGATTGCTAAATGTGATCAAAAGAGAGATGAATAAGTAGATAATACAAGTAATCAATTGACTAGCTAGCTAACAAGTTGATATAACTAACTGATATGTTAGGTCCAAACCACATATTAAAGAATGTAATCACATCATCAGACTAGCCATGGTGGAAATGAGTCATAGAGCTCTTTGTGATGTTGTGATCATTTCTTTGCATCCATTAATCAGTGGAAGTCGTCAAGTCTAACAGTGGGATGGATGCAATTTCATTGCGAAAGTTATAATTTGGGTTCACCCACTATGGAACAAAAATAAAATGACACCATGCATCAAATATGGCGGGAGGTAATATATGGTAAAATGGTTGAATAACTCTCAAAGTTGCAAACATTTACAATAGAACTGTTGTGTTCTTTTAAACAAAGATGAAATCTGTCTTTTCCTACATTATATTTTGACATAACAAACAACCAAAACAAGGCTAGAGGAACTGATGTGCAAGGATGACATGATGATTAGCACTTTAGAGTTCGAAATGAATAATAATCAGAAGTTGAGCACTAACTCCTCGTTGAATTAAAGTTTATGTTACTAACGACAGAATCTTTTTATCCTTAATCAGCATCATATAACAGTAAGTTATCATTTTTTATGTGCTACTAGTATTTCTGCTTCTTGAGGCAGAACTTTTGCAAACTAACAGAAACGCCAAGCGTGGCCACAGCTGAAGCAATATTAAGCATCATGAACTCTGTAAAGATGTATGTAACCCCTCCAACTACAGCATCAGACTGTAGCAAGAGTGACCGTTGATATAAGCATACGCAAGCATTTATCCCAACAGAAAAGAAAAGTAGCCTCAACATTCTTGTCTCAGCACGAGAGCTGACATATACCTCAAACCAGAGACAGGATGACGTTGTCGCAGCTGGCCAAGCTCCCTTGCGGCCACAGATGGGGGTCTCCTCTCCTCCGGCAAACCACCGTTGCGCAAAAACCGACCACGGAGCAGTGCCTGCAGTAAATACGGTAATTCTGATGATCTGATCACGTCAGATATATCTGACAAAGGTTAAGTAGGACACTACATTGTCACAAGTAATGGAACAGTGAGTTGAGAGATAAAGAAGCACCGACGTGGATTCTGTTGCGGTGCGGGAAGTCGGAGACGGCGCGGTGCTGCGAGAGGCGGTGGAGCTCAGCTTGGCGGTCGGCGGCCATACGCATGACGAGCTCGAGACGCGCCTGGCGGCCGCGGATCCGGGGGGCGTCCCTGCGCGCGTGTTCAGGGACGGGGGGCGGTGGGGGCCAGTGTCGTCGTCGCGGTCGCGGGCAGCCATGTGGACCCACTCCCTGACGAGGCGCACACGGTCGCGCTCGATCTCGCGGAGCCAGGAGGACGAGGAAGAGGAGGCGCGCGAGATCTGCACGGCGGACGCGCGGCGGAGGATGTCGGGGAGCCCTCGCGGCTGGATCCAGCGTCCCAGTCGCTGTCGCTGCGGGGCTCGGAGGGCTCGCGGCGGCGGCGTGAGGTCATATCGATATCGGGAACAACGGGAGCTGGGGCTGGGACTGGGACGTCGCCCATCGCCGCCGGCCGCGATGAGGCATGGGGCGGCGGGAAGCTGCTGCTGATTGGATTGAGCTAGAGCGGAGTCAATCCCCACCCCACCAGAATCCCAGCATCGGAGGAGACGCCGACGGAGGGGAGAAGGTGGAGTCGAAGCAAGCCCGTCCAATTCCCTTCCAACGGGGAGACGACACCACTCGCCGCGGGTAAAGGGTTTTCCATTTTTTTCATTATATTTTTCGTTTTTTTCTTTCAAATATATAAGAAAAGAAATTCTGGAGGGAAACTTATTTAAAATTCTAAAACTAAAACTATTATTATGTTTATTGTTGTGCCTATTTAGATACTCTGTCTAACCCAGACAGGTCATTCCAAGTGTCAAACAATTATTTAGACATCCACTCTAGCTCTCTAAATTTTATACCTTATTATAAAATTAAGGTTGTAATATGAGAACAAAAATTTGGAGTTGGCTATCCTTGCTCTATAGCCAAGGATCAAATATTAAAATTATTAGAATTAGAATAAACTTCTCTAATATATAATTTAGCTAGACTTGAACAGTAACTTAGACAAATATAGATTGGTGCCATCTGCTAGAGTTCTTTTACATTCCACCAATAACATATCATATATTACATCCAAAATTTTTTCTAAACTCAAAAAATTAGTTTGCTTGATATGATTTTTATGATTTATTTGTTTGGGAAGCTCGACTTCGTATAGAAAGTTCTAGTGTATGTTTGCGTATTTATAAAATTGTATTTGGCTCATCATCCTACACTATCCTCCCAGTCTCTAGAACTTGAAATATTGAATATGCAATTAGGGGGCTCGTTTGATATAGCTCAGTGGAAAAATTAAATTCTTGTTATTCTTGCAAACTTTAGTTTGGTAATTATAAATTTGCTACACGAACAATTCAGGGTGCATCATTTTTGCCACTTTTCGTGACGTGGCACGCCAACTCAACCTTCCAGCATGGAGAAGGCATAAAAAAATAATTGTCTCCCTCTATCTTTTTATCTTCTTGTCCTCTATGTCATGTGGTCCACAGCTATCCCTTTCTCTCCCACTAACAGGTGGACCCCACATGTTGGGTCCATCCCCATCCTCCAACCAACCCCTTCTCTCCCTTTCCTCCTTTCATCCATGGCAATGGCTCCAACAGTGGAGGACTAATGAATGACAGAGATGATAGTAGCTCCAACAGTGCTCGGATTTGGTGCAACCGTGCAAGTCATGGCGGCAGGGGCACCACCTTCGTCGAGTCCTGCCTCGTTCCATCATCGGCAAGGCCTGGCTCGGGCCTTGGTTTCTCTGTTGGCATCGGCAATAGCGAGGATGAAAGGTTCTATAAATGGCCAGAGAGGGTGAATAGCCTAATTTAAAATTTGTATGAAAATGCTAAAGTAAAGTGATTTGTAACAGAAATGGCGAAAAACTATTTTGCTCTAGCTTTACTTAAAAGGCAAGCCACCTACTGAGTACTAGTTGCTATGAACTCTAGTCTCACAGAAAGCTAACTCACTACACAAACAATTAGAGAGCTATATGTACACTGGAAGACTAAAACAACTAGCTAAGCAAGATTGGCAAGCTACCCCTACACAAATGATAACAAAGGTAATGCAAGAGACATACAGGGGTGCAAACTAAACCAGACAAGTGTCAATCACAAAATATCAATTTGAGAGCCAACCAATAGAAAAATTATCCCTGAGATTCGGTTGCTTGCTAGCAACCTATGTCCTCATTGTGGCTATGCACTCACTTGGTGGCTCATGCATCAATAGGCATCATCTGCCTAACCCACACTTGGACGTTGTAAGAACTAACACAAGATCAAGATCCACAAGCCATGAGCAATCCACTAGAGTACTTTTTTCGCAAACTCCCATGAAGACTAATTAAGATCAACAACCCCTCACAAGATCACTGGGCGTGGCCATGAACAATCACCAACTCGTGCCAACACACCTCCAATGTTCCAAGTCATCTAGGTGGCAACAACCACCAAGAGTAAGAAGAAAATTACAACAAGATCAATCCTCAAGTTCCACTATATGCAATCACTAGCAAATATACTTGGATCACTTTCAATGTCCCTTTGGATGAAACAAATGATTACTAGATGATAGGAAGTCTTTGGCTCAGCTCAAAGGAGCGAGGCCCCAAGCCTCCACTAGTTGTTAGAGGACTAGACCGATCGTCAGACCCGCACTTGCAGGACTGTCAAACCATATGTCGCTGGTCCAATGCCCTGTCACGATGCCTCCTATGATGCCATGTGTCCAGTTCAAAGCAGTTGACCGTTGCTATGTCCAACGACTCACTGCCCCACAGTCTAACTACACCATTGGACTCCAATAGTGCAACCGTCGGACCATCTGCAACTTTGGTCGGACGCACTCTAGATAGGTCCAAAGAAGGCCAAAACCCATCCAACCAAGTCTGACGCCCCACTGTCAGGCCAACGGTGGTCTGACTCTCAAATCCGCGTGTGCCACGTGTTAATGCTCCCTACTTCACCACCATCGGACCTAGGGAAACTGTCTGACACCTTCTCATGGCCTAGTCCGACGCTTGCCTGAGCACTCAGTTGGCTTAGGGTAGCCGTCAGACATATCTTAGATGGTTCTAAGTTTCTTTTCTTTCAAGTGCAACCCCTCAACCCTTGCTACAAGTGCTAAATCCAAAGTGTCAACACTATTGCATGTGAGTTAGTACTTTCAAAGCATTTTAAGGGTTAAATTTGTCGCACACTAGGTCTTCTTAATGCATATGCGTGAATGATGGCACCTAGTGGACTTGATAACTGTTTTCACTCTGAATTCTCATGTTTATAGTACATCTTTCTATCCTACATCAAATTCATGCACTCTATTATGTCTTGATTGGCAAAACAAAATGCTCCTTAGGTTTATATCATCACTGTGGCCACCTCCACACCTTAAGCGCATCTAGTTCCACTTGAGCTTGTACCAACCTATCTTAACTACATACACACTTAAGCGGTTAGTCCAAATAGGTTTTATTAATTAGCTAAAACTAAACTAGGGCTTTCAGAGTACTAGAGCAGCCGATCTTCCACCGCCAACCCCTGCCTTTTGCTCCCCTGCGTGTCGCCTCTACAGAGCAGAGTAGCCGTCACCTATGCCACTCGGGAACTGTTTTCCTGACCCATAAACCCACTGGTGCCCCAACATGCAGGTTTAATCAGCTAGCCAGAGTAGCCCCTCCTGAGCCCCCCATGTCTCCCCTGTGCAGGTGCAGAAGCAAGCCGGTCATGGATGTATGCTCTCAAGAAAGAAGAAGCTAGCTGGAGGTTGCGGATGGACCCAACAAGTGGGATCCACCTATTGGCAGGCGAGAGACAGGCAGGTGAGGACTCTAGAGCATCTCCAACAACTCCTTATCTCAACTTGCTATCCCTTAAAATTTGCTAAAACCATAAAATTCCCTCTCCAACAGCTCCTTATCTTAACTTGGTAAATATACAAAGTTGTTATCCAGAGGCCTGAACTGCGGAGATTTACCAAGTTGCTATCGAGTTGCTATTGTGAAATTCCTTCCCTCGCCGTGTCTTTCCCCGCGCTAAGCGCCCTTTTCCCCAAGCGTGAAATAGATCAAGTGACCGGAATACATCTCGTGCCTATTCCTCTTCCCGCGCGAGTGGTGAAGATCTCACCACCGTCTCTTCGACTTTACCTGGCGCGAGGGAGAGGAAGAACGTCCCGCGATGAAGACACCGCGGCAGCGCAAGGGGGAAGAATGTCGCGTCCGCTCGCGAAGAAGAGACCGCGGCGCTACGGAGAAGAAGGACCGTCGCGGGCCCTGACCAATTTGGAGCCAGGTGGGCCTACCTTTTCAAGTTTACCAAGTGGGGATACCAATCTATTGGAGCTGCTTCTTTTTTTCACTTGCCAAATAATTTATCAAGTTGCTAAACCATAAGATATAGCAAGTGAGTTTTACAAAACTCTTGGAGATGCTCAGTGATAGAGAGGATAAGGAGACAAGAGCAAGATGATCATTCTCCATGCTAGAAAGGGTGAGCTGGTGTCACATCATGGAAAAGGGTTGAGGTCTAGTTCGAAAAAAGATAAGAATAATTTTCATCCACAAATATTGCTTAAAGGAGTCATAGCAACTTCAATTAAATTTAGAAGTTATAGTTATAGTTATTTTTCAAAAAAATAAGAACAACAATTAAAAAGAAATGGAAGAAGTAGGGAGTGTTTGGTTTCCTAGTTTGCTGGTAGCCTATCTAGACATCTAAGTTAACCCAACCAAGCCAATTCCCAATGCATTGTGTAAGCCCTAGATGACACAGGTTTAGTTCGTTGGCCTGCATTGCATAGTTACCTCTTCTTACAGTTAGTAAATTCACCTCCTTTGAGTCATTTTGCCAAATAGGTCAAGCTTGTCTAGGCAGCTCACCTCCCCTAGCTCGTTGCGGTGGTGGTCGAGCTCCTCCTCATGGTCATGCTGCTCAAGGAGCACACCACCACGCCCAAAGAGCTCCTCCACGCGACTGTCGTGGTCCCTCGCTCCCTCGTCGCTGGCCTTCTCCTCGCTGTGCCCGTTGAGCACCACACATTGTATGCCGTCGTTGCATGGAGCTTGGTTGTCCTTCTCGTTGCACTACTTGATGGAGGAGGACCAACAACGTGCGCCCTTGTAAGAGCGAGCAAGAGATGGAGGAGCGGCGGCGCGGCGGGGGCGACATTCGAGTGAAGAGGTGTGGCCCTCGCAGGGCTCCTCCACCGCAACCTTGCCTTGGTTGACGATGGCAAAGAGGGTGCAGACTACGGAGAGCAAGAATAGGCCAGAGGTGGTGGAGGGTAGCGCGAACTCACTGGAGACAGTGGAGAGCGGCACAAACCCACCAAAGACGACGGAGGGCGGTGCGAACTCACCAGAGGCAGTGGAGGGTGACACGGGCTCCCCGTCTTCTGGCTCGGAATCCCGTACCGTATACGACCAGCCGACAAAGGGCAGCATTTCTTTTTATTACAGAAACAAACACACCATCCTCATGCAGCAATGCTCACCGGCAACTGCGACCCTTGTAAGGCAACCCGCCAAATGTTGAGTGCGTGGTACACGTGATACAGCGAGTTCAGGTTGCTGATCCACACCGGAGCTACTCAGCTGGCCTAGAGAATTTACCATCCGTAAGGGATTTACATTGCATCCATGTCTGACAAGGAAGCAGGTAACAACGAGGCATCAGCTTAGGTGACGAGCTCGACGCTGAAATCCCAGAGCCTCTTGGCCAGCTCCATGTCCTTGGCCTTCGCGCTTGGCTCGTACAGGTTACTGTCGCAGAAGTACTTCCCGGACACGCCCTTCACCTGCGGGTGGAGTGCCACATAGCAAGTGGTTGCCGCACCCTGGTTTAAGTTCCAAGCAAACCAATCAGAGCTCCAAATTGTATACCAGACTCATTCATCCAATCTAGGCTGCACCGTGTAGTGTAGCCAGATGCACATGATTACATGATACAGGCGGTGCAGATATAACTTTAGCCTATTGCTGGTGAAATCTAGATTTGCAGTGCCTACCACAAAGCCAGTCAACCCAGCACAGGTCATAAGCTTTAGTGAGCACTAATGGGTTTGTAGCTGTATACTGCAGACTCTTAAGTTGCACGGCATGTCAAAGTATAGGTCACACGACATTATGATAAGAATGACCTCCGATTGCTTTTCCACAAGTGAAGATTTTCGAGGTGAGTACCCATAGCAACTTTTTTTTTAGCCAAGTACCCAAAGCAACTTGAGGCATGGTGATGGTACTACTGTCACATCACAATGAATATACTGCTTTTAAGATGTTCCTGCACCACTTCTAATTTAACATAATGGTTATCGGTTGTGCCAGATGCAATGTCGTAGATCTACATGGAAGCTTATTCTAATATGTCTCAATACAACCACTACCTCGAAATGCAGGAAGCAACAATACTGCTACTACCAGCAAACGATAGATTGACAAAATGCCACGTCTCCATGCGAAAAGAACCCAAAGAATTTAAAAAACATTAAACAAATACCTGCTCAGCATTTTTCAGCACCAATTTACCAAGTGTCCGATGGAGAACTGCATTCAGCAAAGAATTCAATGTAACCAGTGCGATTGAAAAAGATGTAATCAGTGAAGCATAGCATAGCTGCAGTTTCGAAAGGCTATCAGGCTGTTACTGCAACCAAGTGACAACATCATTCACGTTCTCAATTGCTGATAATTTAAATTATCTTGATTGTCGTCTTTCTTATGAATGTGTGGATCTAACCTTCAATGTTCCTTTTATATGCCCTCCTAATTGCCATGGTTTATTCATAAAAATAAGAAGCATCAACTGACATAGTTCAGTAACTTCTATTAACTAGCCAAATATTTATGTTCCTCTTTCAGTTTATAAGACCAGGAGAGCATCATGGAAAGAATGCTAATTATACTTACCATCTAGGATACTGTGGTAGCGAAGAAGGTTCGTGATAATGGAGCCAGGATGAAGGGAATTTGCAGTTATATTGACATTCTCTTCCTGTTACACAAAATATTGTATAATAGATGGACAGAAAAATAGTGATTGAACACCCTAATAAATTGGAAACTGAATGGTAACTGTGAAGAGATATATAATCAGCAAAATCTGGAACATTACAACTCTTGTGATTGGAGGTTGATTGTTCCTTCAATTTGTTTCAGTCACACCAAGATTAGCAATAAATGCACTCAAATTTCCACATCCAAGTCGGAACAACTCTCTGCCCAATGATCTTTATATACCAAAAGTTACAGTTTTCTAAATTCAGATGCAAACTTGTTTGAAAAATAATGCAAATGGTGTTTGGTTACAAGCATGGGTATCCATGTTGCAATGCATACAAATGCACTAAAACAATACATACACCATAAAATCAAGAAAACGAGCATGTGTTAGATAGAACAAGAGATACCTCAAATCGTCTAGCAAGTTCATTAGCATGCAAGATGTTTGCAAGCTTTGACTGCCCATATGCTCCAATGCTACTATACCTGCACAACACAAGATTGAACAAGTGGCTAAGTTTGCTTCGACATGAAATAGACTAGACTGTAGGACATAATAACTGCACAGCAATTACATACACTGATTCATCATTGATCTTGTCAAAACGGATGCCTTCCTGATATGCAAATCTGTGCCCCTCCGACGAAACATTGACAATTCTTCCTTCCACATTTGATTCACGAGAGGTCTTCTTCATGGTATCTAATAGAAGGTGGGTCAGCAGGAAATGCCCTGGAGATTACGAAATTAGAACCACAGTTTAGTAAAATCGTGTCTAAAGAAAATGATGAATGAAAACATTTGAGCATTAGTTCAGGTAGAAAATTGCAGTGGTCTGTTGAGTTAGAGCGCTAGACTTGCACGTGTTGTACATTGCTATATGAATTCAAGTAGGGAAAAATCCATACAACAGATTAGCTAAGCAGTCAAGTGTACTGAATTCGTACCAACATGATTAGTTGCAAACTGCATCTCAATTCCATCCTTTGAAAGCGCAAAAGGTATTGCCATTACTCCTGCATTGTTGCTGCCAGCAGAAGGGACAAGTAATCAATTAAATGCCATGACATATATTGAAGAAACACTTTGAACAAATGTCAAGAGACACAGCACTGAATTAGCAGATGTATCAATATAGCAAGTCAGATTATTAGAACAGGCATAAGAAAATCTCAAACATAAGAATCACGAAAACTAAATAAATGCTGCCATTAACATGTCCCTCCTCTAATTTCCAATGATGGAAAGCCAAACATAGAGTGGTAAGCAAGGAGGGATCTGATAGCTTTCAGGCACATCTTGCACAATGAAGTGGAAGCGCCCACCACATGAATCACCCCTACTCCACCAAGACACCCATTTGTATCACATCCCAAGGAAATTGAAGATCATCATAGCATTCACAATATATAAGAATCCTGGACCAAACCGCAGGCGCCCAATTGGGCCACATCGCCCATTGGCACAACAACCATTGGATCTGGCGATCTCATGATCTGGTCCGTGTGATATGGATCGGTTCAGGTCTCAAACCCGATTTATCCCTACCTGAGTTGTCACGAACCTTCGCAGGCCAATGCTCGTCCCCCGCTTATCCGCCTGCTCCGCCGCCCCCACTCTCCACTGCACCCTTGGCTTGCCACGCCGCCCGTGTCCTTCTCCGCCCACTGCCCACGGCCGCTGGACACTGGCCGCTGCCCATCAGCATCCTGTCTCCACCTACTACGCCGCCCCACCTCCATCCTCCAGATCATCTTCATCTACGCCTACTGCCCTTAACTCTAACCGGTTGCAGGTTGGTTTAGACCAATGCCCGGAAACTCACGAGGGTGTTGGCCCACACTGGAGAGACATTAAACTGTATATCTGGTTCACCAGCGAGATGGTGCGTACAGACGTGCGAGCAATCCAAGTGGTAAGAAGGACGGTCTGGGTAGCTAACCCTGGTGCAGGCGCGCGCAGGCAACGGCGACAGTGTGGGATCCTACTCCTTTTTCCTGGTCTTGCATCAGATTTCTTCAGCTGTCAGATGTACCCGCAGAGAGACTCCCATGCAATGGCAAAGGTACCGCGGCCAGTTCATTTGGGGTTGGGTTTCCATAAAGGAATGCACAGTTCTGTGATGTCTACGGTCTGACGATGAGCTGCTTGCCATGGTACGCCAACCTGTACTCCAGCTCCTTTTTCCATAGCCACTCATCTTCCTTGTACGCAATGTGGTCGACATATTGCCTTGGCCACTTTAGTGATACTCAGTGCTGTAAATTCGATTCCAGAAGTAGGTTATCTGTAACATCCCGGGTTTACCAAACACCAAAAATCCGAACTTTTTAAAATTTTTCCTGCAATGTGTGAATCATGTGGTTGTTAGGGTAAACGTAGGATAGTTTCTACGTGAAACAGTGCACACATATAGAATTGCTTGTAGGAGAGTGCTTGAGTTCCTATATCGGTTTCGAGTCTATGTTTATTTGGAGTTTGGAGTGCACGAGTCCATAGCAACTTTCCTTGGTAACCACCTTCTTAACCCCTCTCCAGTCCAAAGCCATCGAAAATGAGACAAACTCCTCTCCATCATTTTTGAACTCCCCCCAAATCCTTCTCAAACCCCTAATGGGATTCCTCTTAACCTTCTTGATAAAATCTTTTCATAAAAGAAAATCCATTTCTTTCCTATCCCAAACAGCCCACCATCCTTTCCCCGGGCCTGGCCCAACCGGCCCACTCCCCTTGCCTTCCCCCTCTCCCTGTCCGGCCCACGCAAGCACCAACAGCAGCACCACTCCCCAGCAGGCCTGGCTCGCAGCCGCCCTGCTGCCCGGCCATGGGCCTTGATTGGCCGCAAGGCCCATCCCTCGCGCGGCCCACCTCAGGCCCGCACCCGCCGCAGCCCCCAGCCAAACCCTAGGGGCGGGCACGCTGCTCCCTCCCAAGCCGCCGCCGCCCGGGCAGAGTGCCGCGCCGCTCCGCCCCTCGCCCCCTGCTCTGCCCTTGATTCACGCCACGTCGCGGGAATACGGACGCCCGAGCATCCGGCCGGCGTCGGCGCCTCGAAACCCCAACCGCCCGAGCCTATAAAGGCCAGCCGCCGCCGCAACATCATCTTCTTCCTCTCCCTCCCTGCTCTTCTCCGCGCCAGCCGCCACTCCTCCTTTCTTCCTCCTCCGGCCGCCACACCACTATCCTCTCCTTCCTCCTGCCCGCCGCCTTGCGCCACGCCATGGCGGAGCTCCTGCCTCTCCACCGCGCCACGCCGTGCCGGTAACCGGCTGCTACCTCGCCCGCGCCCGAAGCAGGCCGCTACCTGGCGCAGCGTCGTGGCGGCGTGTGCGCCCGCTCGGACATGGCAGCAGCGGCCCGCGCCGGCAGCGTCACGCCATCCGGGCGGCAGCCGCTCGTTAGCGGTGCCGAGCTGGCCGTCCAGCCGCCCGCCCACGCGCGGCCCGGCGCCCAGCGCGCTTCGGGTGCTCGCTGCGCATCAGCTGCGCCCGCCCGAGCCCTGCCGGCCGAGCAGCCAACGCGGCCCGCCCGACCGCTGGAGGCCGTCGGCAGCGTTCCTCCCCCCGCCGGCTGCTGCTAGTGGCGCCGCCCGAGCCGCCCGCCGTCGGGCTTTCGCGTGCAGCCACCCATGCCACCGGCCGTCGTGCCAGCGCCCGCGGCGTCGCGCCCCGCCGCCTCAAGCCGCGACGCGTCGCCCGAAGCGGCCCCGCGGCGGCGTCGTGTTCCCTCCTGCACTGCGACCTCGTCGCAAGCCGCGGCCGCCCACAGCTTCGCCACCAGGGCGCCTCGGCGTCGAGCACGGCCGCCCGGCCGCATCCAGCTCTGCTCCAGCCCTGCACGGGCGTTTACGGCCACCCACAACCACCACTGGCTGGCTGCAGCCGCCATTAGCCGACCGCAGCTGCCCCCAACCGGCCAGAGCTGGCCCAGGATGGCCTCTGCCGGCTAGGGCAGGCCTAGGGTGGCTGCCGCTGTTCCTTGCCGTCACGCCACCACAGCACAGCCGCCGGTGAGCTAATGATGCCCAAGCCGCCCTAATCCTCTTCACCATGACCATGCCAACGCAACCGTCTGACTCCGGCCATCGTGCCGTGTTCCACTTCTCTGCAGGAAGGTAGCAGCCATCGCCCGCTGTCCCGGCCTCATCTAGCCAGCCACGGCCAGCCGCGGCCAGCCACGGCTAGCCGCTGCTGGCCAGCAGCAGGCCACAACTTGTCAAAGGTACCCGCTGCTGGCCAGCAAGTGGCCAGAGCTGGCCAGGGACCCCTGCGACTGGCCACAGCCCGCCTACCACCTTCGGCATCGCTCCGAGGAGCCCTTGCCTACCTCGCTCTTCCCCGCCAAAGGTCCAACTTGAAACCCGCCGACGCCAACCTCGACGTCGGCAAAGCTCATGTCTTTTTGTTCATACTCTCGATGTTGCACTCCATCAATATACATGCCTGCCTGTGCCGTGCCGTGCCTTCGCGCCGGTCTATTCCCTCTCGTGTCATGGGTATGTGCTCTCCATGTGGTCGTTGTCTTATGTGGTTCGTGTGTTGGTGTATATGCTTATCTGTGGACCGAGCCTTCGAGCCGGTTGGGAGAGAGTGACGTGTGTTCGAACGCATGCGATCGCGCGAAGTTCGCCTCGCCCGTGACCGTAACGCCGAACACATCCCTTCTCCCGTGCTTTTAGTTGTCTCTGTCATGCTACTATTGTTGCGACTGATTCGCCCTAGGACATGGTCACCGGGGACTTAGCGATGCGGATATTACCCGTATATGATGAGCCCCTCATGACCTAGTCTAATGGGAGACGAAATAGGAAGCGGCAGCCAGTGATATGACGAGAGCCAACCCGTGTAGGCAAAGCTTATGGTCGCGAGTCATCTCGCCATGACCATTGGGCTCTACCTCTTTCCCTCTCCTACTTTCTCCTACTACGCTCCCAAACCACCTCGTATGCTTGTGCCATGTAGACCATAGCATTCCTTCGACCTAGCGCCGACAACCGCATCGCTATGGACCCTAGGAATAGCATTGTGCCGCCCTAGTAGCACGGAGGTTGTGGTGCCCTACGAGTTGGCGTGAATTATGAACCGCGCGAGACTTAGGTCTCTTTTTCCTTCGACCGCCATCCATTGCCATGACGAGTAGGTTGAGAGAGCACGGACCATTCTTCTTTTTTTGCTCTCCTTCGGTTCTCGCTAATCTAGTAAGGCGTGGATCGAGTCATTTTGTTTTCTCCTTCTTCGATCGCTGACCATTACCATGTCATGTAGATCGAGGTGTCGGGGGAACCAAGCCCCCTTCCTTGATTTTTTGCGCTTGACGGTGTTCTTTTTATTGCTCTTGCTATTTTGATTCCATTCCTCCGGTTCCCGCCGATTGCAATGGCAAGTGAATCAAAGGAAGGTGAATCCCGCCTTTTCTCTTTTTTCGGATCCTTCGTGCTTAACCTCCTTGTATGCTTGTACCTATTCGACCGAAGCATCTCTTGGGTTCTCGCGGTGGCAACCGCACCGCTAAGAACTCTAGGGGTAACTTAGTGCATTTAATACACCTTGGTCGATGTACCCTACAAGTGGACTAGGCACTCATGTTCTCCTTTTTGTCGCTCCTCTCCGATGCCTCGCCTTTGCCGTGGCATGTGCATTGAAAGGGGTAGACCACTGCTCCCTCTCTTTTCTACCTGATATTTTTTCCCTACTAGCCCGTTCTATTCGATCCCGTCTTAGCCATGACGATTGGATCAAAGACCGGACTACCTCTTCTAGTTAGCAAAGCTATGGTCTATGTCTCGTTCTTGGACCGTGTGAGTCGACCCGATCGACCGTTGGACCGAGGTCGCGGCATGGACATGCCTAGCTAACTCTCCTCTCTTCCCCTGTTGTGCTACTGTCTTCTCGGCTCCCGACGTTGTTGTGTCGTACGGGTCGAGAGGATCTGTAGCCGCTCCTCTGTTGTTCGTGTTCCAATCTCTTTTGCTACCGTCGGCTACCATGACGGGTAAGCTAAAGAGCCTCAGAACCAAGTCACAATTCCTCTGTTCGTGTTAATCGTTCTTACTCAAATCTTATGTAGTAGTTGTGACTTGCGGGTTAAAGGCCACAAGGGCCAAACCCTATTGTTCCTATTTCCCTTTCCCTCTTGCTTGTGATCCCCTGGTCCCCGCCAATTTCCATGACGTTCGGATTGAGAGACCACAAGCCGTGGTGTTTGTTTAAGTTAGGATCAAGGCCTCCTCCTCTCTTGGAGCCGCATGCAGTCGACATGGTTGACCCGGGACGTCACGGGCTATTTCGAGGCCTCGATCTGAGGTTATGCTTAACAAACAACTACCTCTATTTGTTTGGAGCCCAAGGATTGGACACTCTCCATGAGGGCTAAGTCTTTCAGTGTTTATCCGGAGTTATCCGGTTCCTTCTTTATCTTATTGCCTTTTAGGGAGTATTGGATTTTGGTTGGGGATTGATTGCTCTTTTTGCCTTGTTTGTCGCTATATCGAGTTAGGCTGCATCGTGGTGTCGATGGATAGACCGGAGATCCGGGGGAGGAGGAGACGTGAAGAGCAACCAGGATGTGGATGACTATGGATTGCTATGAACAGGTGCCACGTCCCCACCCAACCTCGTAGAATCCTATTAGACATGCAATATGTAGTCGCTAGCGCTTTACTTTATGCAAATGAACTGTGATAGGATGCATGGTAGATTGCTTGATAAGCCATTACCTTGACGCAACCTTTCTCCCGCACACCCGCCGCTAGGATAGACGCCGCCTACCTCATGATACTTGCTACACACTTACACTTTACTCGTACATGCTTGTGTGTGGCTAAGGCACGTGGTGCCGTGAACTGGATAACTGGGGGATAACGTGGGAGAGATCTTGGCGTGTGTCTTGGGTGTGTGGTGAGGGTTGTGTCGATCGGGCAGATCTACGACGAGTCGGGGGACAAGTCTTGCTTGGGAGGAGTGTGATCCGGGCACTCCCTATGTGAGAGAGTACTGTGGCGGGTACATGTGATGTGAGTAGATTCCGGGAGGAGTGCCTTTGTGGAACGAATCCTCGGAATGGAGGTGCCGTCGAGGCACGGGGCATCGAGCCCCCTTGTGAAGATATCCCGGTCCCGTCCTCTAAGGACCGATTGGGCGAGGATGCGGTTCATGGGACCTTTTCGTACACCACCACTGCTCCTCGATGGGCGGGAAACGACTTGACGGCTAGCTGCCCCCCGCCATTACTACTAGGTTGGTAGGTGATAGTGTAGGGAGGTACGGTGCCGAGACCCACACCCTCCCGAGACAACGTGGAACCCCCGGGGATCCGGTACCACGCCTCACGCCTCGGCGTGCGGTGGATCTCCTGGTGCCCCGCAGCCGAGTGGTAGGGTGGCATCGGGCCGCTTAGGCGGCGGCTTGGTATCGGCCTAGACGAGGCATCGTCCGATGATGGCGATCTTGTGGTTCCAGTGTACAAGCTCTGCAGAGTTACTAAATCTATACGTATAGCCGTGTCCCCTGCATGCGGACATTCCCGTGAGTACCATACGCTCGTTATAGTGAGAGGTGTCCATCTCTTTTCTCCCCGGGTGTTTGTTGGATTCCGGCTTAGGCCGTTGAGGCAGGGGAGAGCGGGGAGTCTTCCTTGCCGACTAGAGAGAGTGAGAGTGTGGTGAGGTGTATGGATGTGGATGTGGATGTGGATGTGGATGGGATGGATGGATGTGTGGTTGAGATGGGTTAAAAACCTGATGAACTATATTATATTTACATTATGAACCGGCATAGGAAAACAACAACCAAATATAGGCCTTTCTCTCTCTACCCTTGCATTCCACTTACCACATAGCAAAGCAAAGCATAGGGTGGGGCCCGTGGCCGCATAAAATCGTCATCGATAGAGTTGAGCAGTGTTTGGTACCCGAGGAGGACTACGACGATAATGGAGCCGGAAGAATTAGGTGGTCTCGTTCCTACACTCAAGTTTGGTTAAGAAGATCAAGTCTACGCCGCCGATACTCTACCCCAACTCGATGATTCTCCGTGAAGGAGGAGCCTTCACCCGCTATGACGCTTACGTCTACTCGATGTTAACCCGTGTGTGTTTATCGCTAGGATACGATGTACTTAGGCGTGTTACAACTGTTGTAATACTCTGTAATTTGTATCTTTCGCGATGTATGAACTATGGTATCAACTGTATTCGATGTACTCTGTGGATTTCCCTTCGAGGAAATCACGGGTCATTTCATTATCTGCATTGGTATGTTATATTGCTTAAATTAACTTGTATCCACACTAACAAATCTGTTATATTTTGCACTGAACTTTATTAAATCAACTCAAGTCTTATATAAAATGAAAAGCTAAATCCTCTAGGTGAAGAAATTCCTGAATGGTTGTCCGATTAATATAAGAATAGGTCTTTATGTGCTTATAGCTTGTGACAATATGAACTTTTACATGCCTAAAATTATTTGAATATGGTAATTTAGCATGCAGAAGTCATGTTGAGAATTATGGCTATAGCTAAGGCATTGCAACCAATATACTATGTATATTCTGTCACATTTATCTTTGTACGATTAGACACTGATTTGCTTGGTCTCAGTTCATGGTTTGAAAGTTGTAGCTATATCATTAGCCACTCATATTTAAAGCTTTGCTGACTTGATGTTCCTTGCAGACCAGCCAAAGAGACATATAAAAGCTGGATATTCTTGATTTGTCAGAGGCAAAACAGCTTAAAGCTGGGGACTCAATTTTATTTATCAGGTATGCATTCAAATGGAGTCACCGATTAGTATATTTTTTATGGTAGTATCAAGCAATTAAACATCTCAGATGTTATTAAAAAAATATGCATCTCTTTTATCAGTACACCGTTCTATCAGAAAGCAAAAACAAGGGAGGCTCGATACATATTGTCTGTATAGTAAACCATACTAATTGATTTACTTGGAATATCCCAAACAACATTAGTTGGTATATCAATAAAAAGAGCCAATGAAGAGTTGCAAACAATAAGAATTTAAAGAAAATTACATCCATTACTATAAAAACAGTCATCCCAACTGTGTCTTCGTAATCTTTCTGCTTATAAGAACATATACAATTGACACCATCAGACTAAAACCAACATATCTCAGAGTAAGAATAATGAAATTATTTTAACGATAAGCTATCATAGTACTGAAACTCTGAAACAAGACGATATGTATAATTGCTTGCTACCATAAAACTAAATGTTCTAATTTATGTTCTCCTTTGTTTTGGAGAGCTTCAGACATTTTGAGAAACAGGTAAGTATCCTCTACTCTCCATGTTTCATATTTACAAATTTTCAGTACAACATGCAGGAAGGGGTCAAATGCGTTTATGCTCTGGCGATAGGGAGGCATTGTGAGTTAGTTGTCGACAAATTCTGATTATGTACAAGGAAGATGATGTGGATTCAATGTATAGTTGCAATGTACCTTACGTTCTAATCAATAGCAAAAACTTAATTGAGTTCTTAGTTAAACAGCATTCTCATGTTTATCAGCAGAAATGAGAGGCTGAAGTAGCTGAAAGTGTGGTTTGATCTTATCTGTCTGAAAGTACATATTCTATTTTGCCTAATGTTTCATTGAAGAATGGATCTTTATGCTGTAGTTCTTATTAATTACGCTCCAATATGTTACTACTTTGTCAAAAAAAAAAAAAGATTGTGCATCTGGTACAGATGACACAGCTTTTGTACCCATATGATCTCATCCCCTAATATTTATCTCTTTTCTTCGTTGATAGTTATCCATCTGTAATCATGTTATTATGCTTTGTAAATTTGTCGTTATAGGGTAACATTGCTGAGATACAGAATAAAAGCACAGCAGCCAAACAAAACGAGTTTAATTCGCTAGGCTACAATGTATGAAAGCTAGGTTGATACTCTCCAACCTCCAAGTAAGGCGCGGCAAGGCCGCGCCGGTATTTCTAGTCCAGTTTAGTCTATATACAAAGTACAGTATACTACTCCTAAGTAAGCTAAACTTATTATGGTACAGTTTCCTGAAAGGAGCAGGCAGTAGTAATTGTCATCCTAGTGGCGTGGTACTTGAGGGATGCAAACTTGAATATACTGATTGACGTGGTACTAGCAGTACTAGGCATCACATGAATAGGTACTAGTTTCTCTTTCTCCTGATTGAATTAGTGATTAGTAGGAGTCATCACTCATTCCAGGTTTTGCTCTCTATTTATCCTCAAGGATGACGGTTGGCAGCAGAGCAGGGAATACATTAATATCAACAGAATACAATACATACATGAGGATGTTGAGGGGGAGACCCCTGTCGATGAATTGGGACGCGAAGGCGCGCACCGAGGCCATGGACGAGAGGTCGAGCTCCATGACGTCAAGCTTGGCCTCCGGCGCCTGGGCGAGGATCGCGTCCTTAACGGCCTGAGCGGTGGGGAGGCTCCTGACGGCCATGACGACGTGGGCCCCCCGTAGCGCCAGCGTCCGTGCCGTCTCGACGCCAATGCCACTGGACGCTCCTGGATGGGATTTGGTTCGATTATTAGTAAAGGTTAGATGGATTTTGGGATAGGATTGCTATGGAGAAGGAAGAAGAAGTGTTAGGGAATAAGTACTGACCGGTGACGATGGCGGTGAGGCCGGCGGCGGAGATGCCCTGCGTGACTTGGTCGGCGGTGGAGCTCCAGGAGAAGCCGGAGAGGCCCCGGCGGCCCAGAAGCCACGAGGCCAGCATCTTCCCTCCCTCCCTCTCTTCGCTCTGAAAATGGCAACTGGCAAGAAGCTCAGGAGCCTGCCTGGCTGCCTAGCAGCAAATCAGTCAACTTCGCCGCCCTGGCGAAGCTACCCAGGAACCCCCGTCCCCTACTATGGCGGTCTGCCGTATTTGGGAGTATTGGCCGAATGGCCGTCTTCTGGAACTGGGAAGATGGAAAGGAAGGGCGTGGAGCGCGTGAGTGTGCCGTCGCGTACTCCTCCTCTATTTTAGTTTTGTTTATATATTTTTTACTTCATCCGTGCACGTTTGTCTTTTTTATCCAAAGTTTAATCATTCATCTTATTTAAAAAAAAAATTATACAAACATAACTAAATTTAAATTATTTTTAAAAAATATTATTAATAAAATAAGCTATAACAAAAGAAATGATATTTTATAAAAAAAAAAATTTGAACAAAACGGGTGGTTAAGTTTGATGTAAAAAAATCAAACTTTTTATAATTTGAGATGGAGAAAATATATTTATTCATAACATAGATTTATATATTTAAGTTATACAAAAATACTTTGATAATAATTTATATATTATAAAAGTATAAAACGGCGACGTAGGCATGGATGTGTGAGGCTTATCAATTTTTGTTTCGATGGTTTTCTCTGCTTCATTGTTGGCACTTTGAGCATTACTTGAGATATGTTCCAACTCTTTATCATTTGAGTTGACGTTAGCTAACCAAACCAATTAGTACTTAAGATGACGGTTTAATTTTACACTAGCGTAATCGGGGTTACAAGCCATCTAACCAGTTCTATCATTCCTATCATACTAGAGGTCCTAACAACCTAACAAGCAAATTAGTTCTCAAACAAACTCACTAAGCTAGGAAACTACTCTGCATAA
Source organism: Chrysopogon serrulatus (assembly GCA_015844335.1). NCBI lineage: Eukaryota > Viridiplantae > Streptophyta > Magnoliopsida > Poales > Poaceae > Chrysopogon > Chrysopogon serrulatus. Next base: position 102,808 of record JADLZL010005654.1, on the reverse strand, counting down.
TTGCAGCGGAGAAGAGACAACCGAGAACGTGTAAACTGTGCTTTCGATATGTCGTATGAATCACCGTCTTGACCAATCAATTAAATCAAAGATAAAGAGCCAATTCAATCAACTTGAGATAATCCAATTCAAGAGATGAATACCGATATGATCATGGGAGATCAATCCACAGGAGATCAATCCACACAAGAATGCCATAGACATAAGATTTTTTCGAGGTTCACGTGCTTGCCAATAGACTTCGTCCTCTCGTTGTGACAGTATACTTACTTAGGATTCGGTGGTTAATTGGTAGCACAATAAGCCTCCACCGGACACCACAAGAATCACTACAAGATGAGGACAACAAAAGTCACAAGCATTACACTAAGATATTTTTTACGATCTCCTACGGGGATAAGGTCAAGAACCCCTTACAATTCATTGGGTGTGGCCAAGAACAGTCACCGATCTTGCTCAACACCTTCTCCGCTGCTCCAACTGTCTAGGTGGTGGCAACCACCAAGAGTAATAAGCTCCCTCGCAGCGAACTTGATCACTAGTGGCACAGTGGCACTAGATGCTTAACCAGTAAGCCAATGCATTAGAATCACTCAATCTCACTTTGGATTTTACACACAAGCAAGAGAGATGAGTTGAGAGGAGTATACTTAGTTCTAGAGGATGTTCAAGAATGCAAAATGGCTAAGAGAGGGTGCCCGGCCCTATCACTTAAATAGAACCTTGAAAGGTCCAAATGTGGCTAAAGGGGAGGTGAATAGGTTATTTAAATTTTTTACAAAATCACTTGGGCAAATCGGTTAGTAATTAAGATAATGAAGCAAGTTTTGTACTAGCCAAAAAGAGGGTTGCAAGCTTTCCTACCACATGCTAGTGTCCTAACAACTAGCTCACACAACACAACCTAATATACTACTTGCACTCACAAGAGTGAAACCAAGGATGCAAACCTTGCCTTCGGAGATGTTGTACTGTTGAAGGTGGATAGTGTCAACAATTTATAGTATGATAAACATGAGAAATAATCCAAACACATGAAAACATAGAAGTCTAGGATTTTATCTGACAATTTCCATAAGTTTTGATGATTTATTATTTTCTAGGGATTATTCCAGAAAACTGCGAAGAAGGACTCAATTATCAAACAACATATCGAATTTATCCCGCGACGGGGAATACTCCACCAAACTCTAAAAGGATCTAGAAAACACCGGAGCAAACGAGGACATAGGGTGCCACTAGGTGGGGCCAGGCCAGCTGGCCCCACCTGTCATGCTATAACACCTCTGGTGTTATGCTAACTAAAACTTGACATGTCATCATATGTATTGTAAAGCATTCATAAATAGAAAACTATGATATGTGATAAATGAGTTTACAACTTTAGGTTGTTTGAGCCCTAGCTTGAAGCTTGTTTATGTTTATGTTGATCACTTCTCTAAAACTTAGAGGCTTAATACGGCTATAAAAAAAATGCTCAACATAAAATCAACTTTTTTTTTGAGAATCAACATAAAATCAACTTTTGGTGTGATTAAGTGCTTGGCTAACATGTCTCCAAATACTTACCATGTTTTTCAAGTTAATGATGCTAAAAAAAAAGAATTAAAATTTGAAATTGGAGTCCTTGTCCTTCCCTTAGCCCAAGTGGTTAAGTGTTGGGTTTTGCTTAAAGGTGCTTAACAATGTTTAACCCGGCTTAATGATCTCAAGCAAAGTTTGATATGTTGTTAATAATTCTTTTATAATTAAAGGAAACGTTATCTAGTGCAAACTAATTTCTTGTGAAAACCCGTGCAAACCACGCAAAAAATGGTCGCCTAAATTTATAAAAAATCACACATATAGATTATATGATGGTACACAACCTTGTAAAATATTTTGTCCAAACTTGACTTTGTTTGTGAGATATAAAAATAATAAATTTCTAGCAAATCATCTAGACAACTTTCTGGCTTAAAATTTATTATTTTTATATCTCACAAACGAAGTCAAGTTTGGACAAGATATTTTACAAAGTTGTGTATCATCATATCATCTACATGTGTGATTTTTTTTATGAATTTAGACGATCTTTTTAGCATGGTTTGCATGGAATTTTACGTGAAGTTAGTTTGCACTAGATAATGCTTTCCTTAATTAAATGCTAGATCTTGTTATGTTAATAGTATCATGAAATGCTAACCATGTAATTTGCCCTGCTTTATGTGTTGGTGACCTTGTTAATCACCTAAGCAACTTAGCAAGTAATTAGGGTTTCTAAGAGTGGTAAAACCCTAAAACTCATTGTCGGTGCTAAAACTGGCGGTCCTAGTACCGACTAGTGAATTTGTGGTGCGTGTTCCCAACTCCGGAAGGTGTGCAAGAATAATACAGGGAAAACTAGTATTATCCTGCACCAAGGTGCTTATAGGTAGGGGAGTACAAGCAGATGGAGAGAGGGAGCTGGTCCCAAGTCTCGTGAGTGATCGTGGCAAGTGCCAATATCGTGTGTGTGGAAGGGCTTAAGGTTGCTTGTCTTCGTCCCCAGAGGGGGCCCGGTCCTCCCCTTTTATAGCCGCAAGGGGTGAACAGGGTTTACATAAAGTGCCGGCGCGTGAGTGGAAGAGGCCGTGAGCGCCTTTTCTTTGGGATCCGAGGCCTCGGAGGCCGCCGGAATGGGCACCTGTACTGTAGAGCCCGGCCGCAGTTGTGAGTAGTCGCGTCCCCTTATCCTGACGACTGAGAGGATGGCTGTCCCTGTAGGAGTTGATGGAGAAGCCAGGGGAGACGTATCTGACTCCTGCGGCGCGCTGCCAGAAGCTTTGACTTCCTCCGGTTCCGAGGCTCGGAGGGCCTCGAAGCCCACCGCCGCACGCGGTGCGCTTGGCACAGAGAGAGCCGCCATCGGGGCAATCGCGCCCATCCCGGGCTCGAAAAACCCGGGAGGTACTATTGTTTGACCAGCCGTCCCGCCGACGACTCCGTCACGGAGGATGATACTTGGATGACGCCTCGGCGTGGCGGCCACCGGGCCCCGAAGCCTCGGCGACTTGACCCGGCAATGGGGTTAGAATACACAGTGCCTCATAGTGGCAGGCCTGGCTTCCACTGTGAGGGTTAACGTAATCATGAGCGCGGGTGAGGGTCGCGACGGGACGGCTCTTATCCCCCGCCAAGGGATAACGCCGCCCGATGGGTACTGCGGAAAGGCGGGCGGCAGATATACGTCAAGTCAAAGTCCCGGGTTTGACCAGGGGGCGGGCGCGACCCGTCCGAGGCCTAGGTGCAGGGATTCGGGCGGGACGGAAAGCGAAAAACTCATCCGAGGCCTCGCTGGGGAGGGCTCGGGCGAGGCAGAGTTAGCGCCGTCCGAGGCCTCGGCGGGGGAGGGCAAGGACGAGATGGAAGGTTAGCGCCCCGTCCGAGGCCTCGGCGGGGGGCTCGGGCCGAGACGGAAGGTTAGCGCTTGTCCGAGGCCTCAGCCGGGGAGGGCTGGGATGGGACGGTGTGCAGTGCGCTGGGCCTTAGTGGGCCGTGTTTTGTCACTGTGTGGCCTGGTTTTGTGTTTGTTGGGCTTATTTTCGTGACTACTTTGGGGGCCATACTTTTGGTACCTGACAGTAGCCCCCGAACCTTCGAAGGAGTGGGTGCACTCGTTCGGAGGTTGTGGCTCTAAACCCTGCCTTTGCCGGGCATGCTTGCCAGTTGTTTCGGGCTTCCTTCTGCGGGGTGTGAGCACCCATCCGAGGGCTTATATGCGCTTGGCGAGGGTGTGTGTTGTTTTGTCAGGGTGGCTTTTGTCTCGGAGACCATGTTCTCTGGTGGGGGCGCGCGAGCGCACCCGCCGGGTGTAGCCCCCGAGGCCTTGGAGGATGCAGGCACTCATCCGAGGGCTTTGCGCGTGTTTTAACACGTGTTCCTATCGTTTGCCGAGCCCCCGAGGCCGTCGGCTCATCCAGGAGTTCGGCGTGTTAGTTGACGTTTCCCAACCTCAGCCTCTGTGCCGGGGGCGCCCCTGAGCCCCGTTCTGGTGTGGGGCGGCCAAGCGGTACTTGGTCGTTAGTTTTGTTCGCACCTCAGCATCCCTTCCGCAGGGAGGAGGGTGGATTTCACCATGCTATCGTCAACGAGTGTCGAACATGGCTGGATCCGGTGAGCTATTAACGGGTAAGTCCAAGTGGAATGCCTGTGCCCCGTTCGTTAGGGGTTGGCTGGGCCCGGAGGCGCATTCCATTAGAGCCTACAGGGTATGTCTGAGGCGGGGCCCGGGTCCCGTCCGCCAGGTCCCGAGGGCTCGGTGCACTCCCACGCAGGATCCCCCTAACTCAGACTACCTCGCTGGCCTCGGACACGGCGGGGATAGTCCCTGCTTGCGTAGGGGCTAGGGGCGTGTATGAGACCGTCCGAGCCATCCACGACTCTGTTGGCTGAGGCGGTCAACCGAACCCAGTGGTGGGCCAGCCTCCGAACCTCTGGACCATAGATGGGCCGTCGCCCGGGCTCCTTCACGGGGAAGGAAGCCTATTATTTTCCCCGCCACGGGGACGTGGGTGCGCCTTTTGAGGCGCCCTTCTCGGAGCGTCCGGCGCCACGGCGCCTTCTGCTGCGGGAGAAATGGTGGGTCCCCCACGTCCAGGGCGGTTGGCGCGCCACGCTCGCGCGTGGGTCCCCAGGGGACGTGACGGTAGCGTATGCCGCTGGGGCTGCTGCTTGTGGGTGCGCGTGGTGCCAGAGCCCTGGGCTCCGTGTGCCGGGATCCTTTGTGGAGGATGAACCCTGCAATGTGCGTGTGCTTTTCCAGCCCCGTGTGGCTGCGGCCGCTCGGGTGCGGGCGCCTGGGACTCCGTGTGAGCGCAATCGAGTAGGAAAAGATACGCATTAAATGCAGGGAGGTGAATGGGCTAGGGTTAGCCGGGTATAAGAACCTGGACGGTGGCGGCCGCTGGCTCTCCTCTCGCCTTCCTTGCCATTGCCTCTGCTCTTTGCCTCTGCCGCAGCCGGAAGCAGCCTGTGCACCGCTAAGTGAGGAGAAAGGGGAGAGAGGGAGGCGAACCTTGTCTCATCGTTCTGATGGCGTCGAGGGTCGAGATCGTCGGCGTGGAGGACTGGGAGACGTGCTCGGTCATGGAGGCCGAGCTGACGACGCTGGTGGAGAAGGGTCTTCTCCGCCCCCGCTCCGACGATGTCCCGATGCGGGAGTGGATCGTGCCGCCGCCCGAGCACCAGCTCCCGGAGCCGCCGAAGGGGTATGTCGTGAGCTTCACGGTGTTCCACGAGCGTGGGCTTGGCATGCCGGCGGGCCGGTTCCTCCGAGCGCTCCTGGAATACTACGGCCTGGAGCTGCACAACCTCAACCCCAACTCGATCACGCAGGCGGCGGTGTTCGTCGCCCTGTGTGAGGGGTACCTTGGAGTCGAGGCCCATTGGGACCTCTGGCTCTACTTCTTTGAGGCCGTCCTCTTCTTGAAGGCTCCTAAGGGGTCGGAGAAGGAGAAGGGGAGGAGACTGGCCGTCCGGGCCGGGAGTTGCACGCTGCAGCTGCGGTCCCGCACCCGGCAGTCCTACATCCCGGCGAAGCTTGCGTCCTCCAACCGCGGCTGGCACAGCAAATGGTTCTACCTCCGCAACGACTTCAACCACCTCCCGGCTTACACTGGGAAGTCGTTCAGCGAGGAGCCGCCGTCGTGGAGGAAGGAGTTGATCCCGAAGAAAGTGACCCCGTTGAGGAAGGTGCTGCCGCCTTGGCGCGTCTGACCCGGGCGGGGTTGGACGCGTCGGGGGTGATCGCCAGCTTCCACCAACGGCGGGTGCTGCCCCTCATGGACAGGCGGTACAGCCTATACGACATGAGGGCCGGCACTGACTGGAGGGGCACCCGGATGGCGCCCGAGGATCTTGACCATCACGAGATCCTCGATCGGACGAAGAAGACGGCGGCGGCGGCGGACCCCGGTGATGTACAAGGTGCCGATACAGCCGGACGAGGACTACATCTCTGTGGTAAGGCTCCCACCTGCGCCCGACGTGTGCCTCCTGTGCCCTTCTTCTAATCTTATCCCTGCCTTCGTCTCCGCAGGGGCTCGCCGGGAAGCTGAAGGTGTCCAAGCCCCCCATCTCCATGGAAAAGGCGGCTAACAGGGCTGCCGCAGAAGCGGCAAAGAAGAAGAAGGAGAGCCTGGCGGAGCGGAATGTCCGCAAGCAGCTGGAGAAGGTAGAGCTGGAGAAGCGCCGGCGCTACCAGGAGAAGGAGGGGCTCCAGCGGGAGGAGACGCCGTCGGACACCACCGACGGCGGTGATTATGACGACGATGACGACGACGAGGAGGGGTGGTACGATGACGACCTGTGCCGCTCCCTGGGGATGGGCGCGCCAGGGGAAGCGTCGCACCCTTAACCCTCTGGTGGTGCGCCGCGTGCGCAAGTGGTGGCGGTTTCCGCCGCAGAGGGTTCGGCCTCGGCTTCATCCGCGCTGAGGCAGCATGCCGAGGCCGAGGTCATGACGTCCCTCCCAGGGGGAAGCGGGACGCCGCAGGGAAAAACACTGCCGAGGCCACCCCTCCCCGAGCAAAGGGGGGCGGGGGGACGGCCGAGGGCGCGACTTCGGCGGGGGGCGCAGCCTCCCGACCAACCAGCGCCAATGCCCCCCGAAGCGGCGGAAACCGGCCCCCACCTCCGAGGCAACCCTTGGTTGCGGAAAGGAGGTCCGAGGGCCGGATCGGTCGCCCGATGGAGGGGCGAGGACGACGGAGCGCCCGAGGCCCCCTCTCTCGAGCGCGGCCCCGTCGGGCATTAGGATCAAGGTGCCGGGGTAAGTGTTGCTTGGCCTCGGGCTTAGCCTTTTAGTGGTTGTTTTTCTTTCTTCTTTTCCTCTGATGCTCCCCGTCTTGTCCTTGCAGCCTGAACCGTAGGGCCGGCCCGGCCCAGGCCCCGCTTACCGCGACAAAGCGGCTGAAGTCTGGGGCGAGGAGCGCGAGTCTCGGGGCTGCCCAGGCGGGCGGTGGCACAGCCCCTCGTGAGGACAGAGGCGCGACCGAGGTGCCACCGCCGGGGGGACACCTGGCCGGTGAGGGACGCCACGAAGACGCCCGCCGTGAAGGTCACCACGCCGGCCGCCGCGCGGACGGGCCATGGCGCGGCATGCGCCGCCCCCTTACCCCGCCTCAAGTCGTGGACGAGGACGCGGCGAAGACGTCCGCCACGGAGGTCGCCGTGGACGCGGCCGCGGTGGACAGGTGGTGGAGATTGCCTCCTCGGAGGAGGCCACCGAGGCGCCAAGGGAAAGAGGCGCTTGCCGAGGACGCGATCTTTCTCCGGGCGGCGAAGCAGGGGAGGGTTGCTAGTCGAGGCGTCTGCCGTGGCCGGGAGGCGAGCCGGCCGAGGTGCCCGTCGTGAGTAAGGGCCTGCTTGGACAGAGGCCCGCTTGTTCCCGGCGAGCTTCGCGAGGGCACCGCCGCGGCTGATCTGGAGGGAGCGCCAGACCCCCGAAAAGCGGCCAGTCTTCGTGCTGGACGACGCCATGGAAGGGGAGCTGTGGAAGCAGGCTTGGACGTGCCAGGAGCTGTCCGAGAGATCGCTTCAGACTCTCTCGTCGGTCCTGACCAAGGAGCTCCCTGATGCGCTGAAGGTAAACCGACCCCCCGTGGTTCTCTCGTTGTGAGAGCTTTTTCTTGATGGTTGAGTAATTGGGTCTGGTTACTGCAGGAGCTAGCGCAAGTGTCCCGGACGAAGTCAGAGTTCATCCGGGCGTCGGCCGGCCTTACCAACGAGCTCAACCACCAGAAGGACCTCGTGGTTCAGCTGAAGACCTCCCTGTCGGCCAAGGACCAGGAGATTGAGAAGCTCCGTCTCCTTGTCTCGGACTTGAGGGCCGAGGCTTCGACGGCGCGCGAGGAAGCCACTCTTTCGAAAGAGATTGTGGCGAAGCACGTGTCGGACCTCAACCGGTACCGGGCCGAGAGGGAGGTGATGTGGGCCGAAGTCAACCGCTCGGCCGACTCCGTCCAGGCCTTGTCCGAGAGGCTGGTGACCGCGGAGATCGATCTCCAGCTCTTTGATGATGACAATGCCATGATGCGGGTCGAGCTTCTGCAGGGGGAGGCTGAGGCCGAGGCCCTTCTCAACCAGCAGGAAGATAAGCGTCGTGCCTGTCTGCCATGCCATTGCTGTCTCTCCTCGGAGTTTGACTCTTAGGCTTATCGCAGGTCTGAAGGGGAGTGTGTCGGAGCTGGAGGCGGCCCTCGTCGTGTCGCAGACGGCCTACAACTCGGCGCAAGGCGAGCTCGACGCCTTGACGCAGAAGGTGGTGGCCGTCTGCACCGAGGTAGAGGCCGGTGAGGCCGGTGGGAGCGATCCACTGGGGCAGCTCGCCGGGCTGCCCAGGCGAGTGAAGGTGCGCGCCCTGGATGCCCTCCGGATCGGCGTGTCACACACGCTTGCGCTGGCCACCTCCCACTACGAGCTCGATCTTCCTCTGATCTCCGAGGGGGTCGTTGTCTCGGAGGAAGAGGAAGGCCGTGAGAGCAAAGTGTTCGTGGGGCTGGTCCAGAAGGTTGAGGAAACCGGGGCCCCCTCTGCACTGGTATAGATCTTCATGCCAGCCGTCGTCCCTGCTCCCGTGGTTGAGGCTGATACCACCGAGGCCACGGACGCCGTTACTCAAGACGCCGGGGGGCCTGACGCCCCATAGTAGATTCTGCAGATTGGGCCAGAGTGCCCGTGTAAAAAACTATATTAGTCTCTTTTGAACTTATGCTAATGGCCCATCGTGGCCTTGTGTTTTGTGATCTTTTTTTTGCCTGCTTTCCGTGCCTTTTTGATCTCGATCCACACTTAGGTTAGTCTTGCGAGACTATTTCGAATTTAGAGGCCGTTTGTTAGTCGAGGGTAGCGAGTGGAGGTACCGTAGCGTACGGGCATAGGTGGCCTCGCGGCTCTGCCGGCCCTGTCCTTCAGAACAACCCTCTCGCAGTGCCTGAAGTCATTCCTTGGCCGAGGGTGGCGAGTAGAGGCTCCGTAGCGCACGGGCGTAGGAGGTTTTATGACTCGGCCGTCCCTAGCCTTGGAATGGCTTCCCTTAGTTAGTGTTCGAGACCGTGGGCACGAAAATTTGCGAAAAAATGTTTGATAAAAGCGAGAAGTGTCTTTAGGGTGCCTTTCTGGGGGGGTTCCCCCCCTTTCTAGCCCCCGAGGGAGGCTCGGTTTTGGTAAGTCAAAACTGAGCCTCGCTCTGCGATTGACGTCCTTAGCCCCTGAGGGCCTCGGATGCTTCTTACGGAAAGATGAACAAGTGTTTTGTTTTCATTTCTCCGGGAAAGACGTAAGGTACAAAAGTATGTACAAGGCTTAAGGGTAGAAGCGACGTAGCTGTTGGATGTTCCAAGCGTTGTTGAGGATTTGGCCGTCCTCGTCGGCGAGCTTGTAGGTGCCCGGCTTGAGGACTTCGGCGATGATGTAGGGGCCTTCCCATGGCGGCGTGAGCTTGTGACGGCCTCGGTTGTCCTGGCGGAGACGTAGCACCAAGTCGCCTTCCTTGAGCTCCCGGATTCGGATGCGTCGGTCATGGTAGCGTCGGAGGGCCTGCTGGTATCTAGCTGAGTGTAGAAGGGCAGCATCCCTGGCTTCCTCGAGCGTGTCCAGCGAATCCTCCCGAGCCGTCTGGTTACGCCGTTCGTCGTAGGCCTTGAGCCTCGGAGAGCCGAACTCCAAGTCGGTGGGGAGAATAGCCTCGGCGCCGTATACCAGGAAGAAAGGTGTGAACCCCGTGGCCCGGCTAGTCGTCGTCCTGAGGCTCCAAAGGACCGAGGGGAGCTCCTTGAGCCACCTTTTGCCGAACTTGTCGAGCTTGTTGAAGATCCAAGACTTGAGTCCCTGCAAAATCATACCATTGGCACGTTCTACCTGCCCGTTCGTCTAGGGATGGGCGACAGCGGACCAGACGATGCGTATCTGGTGCCATCGCAGAAGTCTCGGAACTTCTTCCCCGTGAACTGGGTGCCGTGGTTGGTGATGATGGAGTTTGGGACCCCGAAGCGATGGATGATGTCGGTGAAGAACAGCACCGCTTGCTCGGATCGAATGTTGGTGACGGGGCGTGCCTCAGTCCACTTGGAGAATTTATCGATGGCGACCAGCAAGTGGGTGAAGCCCCCGGGCGCCTTTTTGAGAGGTCCGACGAGGTCGAGTCCCCACACGGCGAACGGCCAGGTGATGGGGATAGTCTGGAGCGCCTGGGCCGGCAGGTGTGTCGGGCGGGCGTAGTATCTTGGCAGCCCTCGCAGTGCGCACCACGTGGGTGGCATCGGCGACTAGCGGTTGGCCAGATAGAAGCCCTCGCCGCAACGCTGCCCGACGAGAACGGAACGTGGCGCTGCGTGATGGCCGAGGCGCTAGCGTGGATCTTGCGGACTAGCTTCAGCCCTTCCTCGGTGGAGATGCACCGTTGCAGGACTCCCGAGGGGCTTCGCTTGTAAAGCTCGTCCTCCACTACGACGAAGGACTTGGCTCTCCTCACGATGCGTCGGCCTCGGTTGAAGTCTTCAGGAAGGACCCCTCGGACGATCCAATCAAGGTACGGTTTCCTCCAATCTTACTCGGGGTCGGCTTCGGGGCCCTCCTCGTCAAGCTCCATGACCTCGACGTCATCCGCCGAGGGAGCCTCGGCCTCGGATGGGGCCGTAGCCCCCGAGGGGGGCTCGGCCCTGTCGTCCGTCGCGCCGCCTTGGCCTTCGAAGCTGACGGAGGGGGCCGCAAGGTCCTTGGTGAAGACGTCCGGGGGGATGGGAGCCCTCCCGGTCGCAATCTTGGCGAGCTCATCGGTAGCCTCGTTGTACCTTCTGGCGATGTGGTTGAGCTCGAGGCCGTCGAATTTGTCCTCCAGGGCGCGCACGGCCTTGCAGTACGCGTCCATCTTTGGGTCGTGGCAGCTCGAGTCCTTCATGACCTGGTCGATGACGAGCTGCGAGTCACCTCGGATGTCGAGGCGCTTGACGCCGAGTTCGATGGCGATCTTCATCCCGTTGAGGAGGCCCTCGTACTCTGCCATATTGTTCGAAGCGGGGAAATGGAGTCGAATCACGTACCGCATGTGCACCCCGAGGGGTGAGACGAAGAGGAGGCCGGCGCCGGAGCCGGTTTTCATCAGGGACCCGTCGAAGTACATGGTCCAGCACTCCGCCTGGATCCGAGGCGGCGGTAGCTGGGTGTCGGTCCACTCCGCGAGGAAGTCGGCCAATACTTGAGACTTGATGGCCTTCCTTGGCGCGTAGGAGAGAGTCTCCCCCATGAGCTCGACGGACCACTTTGCGACCCGTCCTGAGACTTCCCGGTTCTGGAGAATCTCTCCCAATGGGAAGGAGGAGACCACCGTGACTGGGTGGGCGTCAAAGTAGTGCCAGAGCTTGCGCCGAGTCAGGATCACGGCGTAGAGCAGCTTCTGGATCTGCGAGTACCGAATCTTGGTCTCGGACAGCACCTCGCTGATGAAGTAAACCGGCCTCTAGACTGGCAGGGCGTGGCCTTCTTCATGTCTCTCAACCACAATGGCCGCGCTAACCACTTGGGTTGTCGTAGCCACGTACAAGAGAAGGGGCTCACCTTCTGATGGGGGGACCAGTATCGGAGCGCTGGTAAGGGCAGCCTTGAGCTTGTCTAGAGCCTCCTGGGCCTCGGCGGTCCAGGAGAAGTGCTCCGACTTCCTCAGGAGGCGGTATAGGGGCAAACCTTTCTCGCCGAGGCGTGAGATAAAGCGGCTAAGAGCCGCAAGGCAGCCCATGACTCGTTGCACCCCTTCAGATCCTTTATCGGCCCCATACTGGTCACCGTGGTCACCTTCTCCGGGTTGGGCTCGATGCCGCACTTGGAGACGATGAATCCTAAGAGCATGCCTCAGGGGACCCCGAAGACGCACTTCTCAGGATTGAGCTCGACACTCTTCGCCTTGAGACACCGGAAGGCAATCTCAAGGTCGGTGATGAGGTCATCGGCCTTCTTGGTCTTGACTACTATGTCGCCTACGTAGGCCTCCACGGTTTCCCCAATGTGATCCCCAAAGACGCCGAGCATGCACCATTGGTACGTTGCTCCGGCGTTTCTGAGTCCAAAGGGCATCGTCACGTAGGAGTACATGCCAAAAAGGGTGATGAAGAAAGTCGCGAGTTGGTCGGACTCCTTCATCTTGATTTGGTGATAGCTAGAGTAGGCATCAAGGAAGGATAAGAGTTCACACCCTGAAGTGGAGTCGACTATCTGATCGATACGTGGTAGAGGAAAGGGAACTTTCGGACATGCTTTATTTAAACTAGTGTAGTCTACACACATCCTCCACTTTCCACTTTTCTTCCTAACCAGTACAGGATTAGATAACCACTCGGGATGGAACACTTCCTTGAGGAATCCGGCCACCAAGAGCTTGTTCACCTCCTCGCCGATGGCTCTGCGCTTCTCCTCGTCGAATCGGCGCAGACGCTGCTTCACCGGCTTGGATCCGGCCTTGATATCAAGGGAGTGCTCGGTAACATCCCTCGGAATGCCTGGCATGTCCGAGGGACTCTACACGAAGATGTCAATGTTCGCGTGGAGAAAGTCGATGAGTGCGCAAATCTTCACCGCCTTGCCGGATGGAGAGGCGGGATCCAGCGGGACCTCCTTCACCCCATCGGACGGCTCAAAGGTGCCGGCGTGGCACTTGGCGTCGAGCGCCTCGGACGCCGCCATGGCCTCGGCGTGCTCGATCGCCTCGACGTCGCAGTTGAACGCGTGCTCGTAGGAGGAGCCGACGGTGATGACGCCATTTGGGCCCGGCATCTTGAGCAAGAGGTAGGTGTAGTTGGGGACGGCCATGAACCTTGCGTACGCGGGACGTCCGAGGATACCATGATAGGCTCCTCTGAAGTCGACCACGTCAAAGGTGATGACCTCTTTGCGAAAGTTCGATGGCGTCCCGAAGAAGACCGGAAGGTCGATCTCCCCGAGGGGCCAGGCACGCTTGCCTGGTACTATGCCCTGGAAGGGGGAGCTGCTGGGTCGAAGTTGCGACCGCTCGATCCCTAGCAGGCTGAGGGTCTCGGAGTAGAGGATGTTGAGGCCGCTGCCGCCGTCCATCAACACCTTGGTGAGCCACACGTTGCCGATGATGGGGTCGACGACGAGCGGGTACCGCCCTGGGTTTGGCACGTAAAGCGGATGGTCATCGATGTTGAAGGTGATGGCGTCGGCGGACCACGGCAGGTACTGTGGAGTGGCAGGGCGCACCGAAAAAACCTCGCGGCGCTCGCGCTTGATCTGGCGCGGGGTGAGGTTCGTCGGTAGTCCCCTGATGACCATGAAGACGTCGTGGATCTCGGGGAACTCGTCGCCTTTGTCCTTCTCCTCCCTTTTCTTCTTGTCCTCGGGCGGGGGCAACTTCTGGTAGAAACGGCAGGCCAAGTCACACTCCCCCATGGTGTGCTTGATGGGGAACTTGTGGAATGGGCAAGGCTTCTTGAGCATGTCGTCGAACGCCCCGGGCCCCGGGGGGCCTCGGAGGGCCTTGCGGTCGGCCGCGGCGACAATGTCGTCCTCGGAGTCCGCCTCCTTCTTGCCCTTCTTCCCCTTCCGCTTGTTCCTCTTGTTCTTCTTGGGGTTGCGGGATGCGTCCCCCTCGGCATCGCCTTCCTTCCGCTTTCCTTTGTCGTTGCCGTTGCAAAAGATCGCTCCCACCGCCTCCTCCCCGGAGGCGAAGTTGGTCGCCACCTCGAACAGCTCGTTGGCGGTGGTCGGCATCCTTCGGCCCAGCTCGTGGACGAGTTCCTTGTAGGTGGTACCGTCAAGGAACGCGCTGATGATGGCAAAGTGTCGGCTACGTTAGGGCGCTTCGGTGCACTTCTTCGAGAAGCGCCGGATGAAATCCCGCAGCGACTCGTCGGACTTCTGGCGGTAGCTGCGGAGGTCCCATGAGTTCCCAGGGCGCACGTATGTGCTCTAGAAGTTCCCTACGAAAACCTTGACCAGATCGGACCAGTCGCGGATCGTGTAGGCGGGAAGGTGCTCCAGCCAAGATCGCGCCGAGTCACCCAGGTGAAGCGGAAGGTTGTGGATGATGAGCCTGTCGTCGTCCGCGCCGCCCAGCTGGCACGCCAGGCGGTAGTCGTTGAGCCACACCTCGGGGTTCGTTTGTCCCGAGTACTTGGTGAGGTTGGCTGGCTGGTGGAACCGGAAAGGAAACCGGGCGTTACGGATCTCCCGGCTGAAGGCACGGGGCCCCATGGGGATCGGCATCATCGCGGTCCTCGTCGTTGTCGTGCCTGCCGCCTCTGCGCGGCTGGCGGTCGCGTTCGGCCCGTGCTCCGGCTTCTCTTGCGGCATTGTTGATGACGTTGCGTGCGTCGCCATCGTCGAGGCTACCGCGGTTGTCCTAGATGCGCTCACGGACCGGCCTGCGCGACAGATCTTGATGGACCGAGGCTTCTCGTTCGCGGCGAGGGAGTACCTCATCCTCCTCGTCCCTCTGTGCCCGATGCCGGGAGGCCGAGCTTTCGACCTGTTGGACAGCAGCGGTTTCGATGTAGCCCCGCATCTCATCTCAAATCTGTCGCCCCTCTGGGGTGGATGGCTCCGGCATTGCTCGGAGGAGAAGGGCCACCGCCGCTGCGACGTTCTGACTTGCACGCTGGAAGATGGGGGGCGTTCCCCTCCTTCGCCGTTGGCGATCCTCCGGTTGACGTCGCGGGCGCGTTGTCGGGCGGCGGGGCTCGGGTTCTGCGCCCCGCGTGGCGCCACGCTCGTACGCCTCTATCTTTTGCCGTAGCAAAAGACGATCGTGCTCAAGCTTCCCCACGAGCTCCCGGATTTGCTCGATGGTGGGGCGCCAAGGCCCTCGGGTAGTCGCTGGATCGCCGGCTCTCGGGGGGACCCATGCGCGGTGGAGTTCGCCGCTCCCGCCCGTGGGCTGGGACGCTGTCTGAGGCATTGCGCCTGCCGGTGCCGGCCTTTGCGGCGTGCCTCGGGTTGCGATCCTGGTCGCCGCTGCGTCGTTGCCGCCACCGCCGCCGCCGAGATCACCGATCTCCACGTGGAAGCACTCACGGGTCGGGTTGTACATGTCGTCCGGGCGAGTCCGAAGTCGGGGTAGCCAAAGGCATATGCATGCGCCGGCATTAGCCCCCGGGGCTCTGTGGCCTCCGTGTAGCGCCGGATTGCGTGGACGTAGCGGGACCCAGAATGGTCCACCCCTGCCCACCTAGTCCGGTGCTCCTCAAGGTCAGGGTCGGACGCAGCCAGGGCGGACATGTTCGAATCCTGGGTGTAGCGTAGCTAGTGGCCGGGAGTTCCCCATAGGCCTCCAAGCTGGTGGAGACCAACGACGCGTACGTGGAGGCGGCGTTGGTGAGGCCGAACGGCGGCGGTGAAGCTGGTCGCGAGGCGTTGGGGTGGCCCTCGCTGCCCAAATGCAACGCCGCCAGATCCTCCTCCAGGTTTCTGGCGGCGCGACGCGCCTGCCGAGTATGGCGGGGCGTGTGCGCTACGGCGCCTCCTCGCGCCGAGCCCGTGACGGGCCACGGGGGGCCTCGTCGGGGAGTCTCCCCGGCCCCGGGCACAAGGAGCTCCATATCGTACTGGGTGCCCAGCGACATGAACTCGAGATCCCTAAACCGGATCACGGTGCCCAGCTCCAGCAGCTGTGCCGAAGGAAAGTTGGGTCCGGGAACGTTCGGAGACGCCTCGTCGCGGTGGTTGGCCATTCCGGAGTTTTAGCGGGAAGGAAGGCGAAAACACAACAGGCCCCTACCTGGCGCGCCAACTGTCGGTGCTAAAACTGGCGGTCCTAGCACCGACTAGTGAATTTGTGGTGCGTGTTCCCAACTCCGGAAGGTGTGCAAGAAGAATACAGGGAAAACTAGTATTATCCTGCACCAAGGTGCTTGTAGGTAGGGGAGTACAAGCAGATGGAGAGAGGGAGCTGGTCCCAAGTCTCGTGAGTGATCGTGACAAGTGCCAATATCGTGAGTGTGGAAGGGCTTAAGGTTGCTTGTCTTCGTCCCCAGAGGGGGCCCGGTCCTCCCCTTTTATAGCCACAAGGGGTGAACAGGGTTTACATAAAGTGCCGGCGCGTGAGTGGAAGAGGCCGTGAGCGCCTCTCCTTCATGATTCGAGGCCTCGGAGGCTGCCGGAATGGGCGCCTGTACTGTAGAGCCCAGCCGCAGTTGTGAGTAGTCGCGTCCCCTTATCCTGACGACTGAGAGGACGGTTGTCCCTGTAGGAGTTGATGGAGAAGCCAGGGGAGACGTATCGACTCTGCGCGGCGCTATATAGCTTTGACTTCCTCCAATTCCGAGGCTCGGAGGGCCTCGGAGCCCACTGCCGTACGCGGGGCAGTTGGCACAGGAGAAAGCCGTCATCGGGGCAATCGCTGCCCATCCCGGGCTCAGAAAACCCGGGAGGTACTGTTGTTTGACCAGCGTCCCGCCGACCTGACTCCCGTACGGAGGATGATACTGGATGACGTTCCTTGGCGTGGCGGCCACCGTCCTGAAGCCTCGGCGACTTGACCTGGCAATGGGGTTAGAATACACAGTGCCTCACAGTGGCAGGCCTGGCTTCCACTGTGAGGGTTAACGTAATCATGAGCGCGGGTGAGGGTCACGACGGGACGGCTCTTATCCCCTGCCAAGGGATAACGTCAGTCTGATGGGTACTATGGGAAGGCGGGCGGCAGATATACGTCAAGTCAAAGTCCTGGTTTGACCAGGGAAAGGCGGCGCGGCCCGTCCGAGGCCTAGGTGCAGGGATTCGGGCGGGACGGAAAGCGAAAACTCGTCCGAGGCCTCAGCGGGGAGGGCTCGGGCGAGGCGGAGAGTTAGCGCCCGTCCGAGGCCTCAGCGGGGAGGGCTCGGACGAGACGGAAGTTTAGCGCCCGTCCGAGGCCTCAGCGGGGAGGGCTCGGATGAGACGGAAGGTTAGCACCCGTCCGAGGCCTCAGCCAGGGAGGGCTCGAACGGGACGATGTGCAGTGCGCTGGGCCTTAGTGGGCCGTGTTTTGTCACTGTGTGGCCTAGTTTTGTGTTTGTTGGGCTTATTTTCGTGACTAGTTTGGGGGGCCATACTTTTGGTACCCGACACTCATCTTATGGTTTGATCAAGTGCTTTAGCTCTTTATCTCATGTGGTTATGTGTGTTGATCATCTCTTAATTAACCTAAGCTTAATTAGGATTTAAAATTTTGTTAATACTAAAATATACCTTGGAGTGCTAAGTGCTTGGCTAATCATCTAATTAAACCCTAACAAGGTTTTGCAAGTGAAATGATGTAAAAGCAAGAATCAAATTTAAAATTGGAACTCAAATTCTAACCCTAGCTGATTTTGGTTGTGTTGGAAGTGAATTTTACTTTCAAATTTGAGGAGCTAATTACTACTAATTTTTAGAATAAAAATTTCCAAACTTTGGTGTTAGTTCAAAGTATGATGTTTGTACTTTGAAAGTATGCCATTGGTTGGGTTTTACTTGCACTAATTAACCACCTTTGCTTTCTCCAAAGTTTGCAAAAGAAAATAAGTTTCAAAACCCTAGAACAAGTTCAGTTAACTGAACTTTTCAGGTTTCAGTTTCGAACAGGGGCTCTTCCTTGATCCATATCATGCAAACCAGTGAGAACCACCTCCAGTTCATGTAATCAAACTTGTAGGGTTTTGAAATCGAGAGAAAAGATGAATCATGCAAACCCTGAACAGGGGCTCTTCCTGGCTCTACAATTGTCTACACTGCACCATCTCAAGCCACCATGCAAAATCGAGAGAAAAGATGAATAAGAATTTTGAGTTTCAGAACCCTAGAACCGCAGCTCAGTTCAGTTAACTGAACTTCTCAGGAACAGTGGTGATGTAGGTGTCTTCTTTGATCTCTATCTTGCAAACCATCATGATTCTTAAAACAAAGTTGTAGAGCTCACTTAGTTCTACAATTTCTTCTACTGCATCATCATGAGCCACCACATGAAATCTGGAGATAAGGGGCAGGGAATTCTCGGGTTTCAGTCATGAACAGTAACCAGCAGTAGCAGTTCAACGGCGGCAGCATTGGCCTACACGCCCACCAAGTAGCTACTGTGCCTTCTCGAGTGTTCTTGTGTGAACAGTAGAGAGAGGCGATTTTGCTCATCTCCACCCTTTCTACTTGTGAGATTGGAGCCTGGAGATTGGAGGGAGCCGTGCGGGCACTCAAGGGGAGTGTGCTGCTTGCCTAAGCCAGAGATTGGGGAAGCATTTTAGTTTTGCAGACGTCCGCTCCAGCTGCGCTGTTTCGTGGTACTTCCTTCTCTTGTGAAGCTGTGGTGATTTGTGTTCTTCCTCCCATCAGCTCTACCTACACTGAGCTCGGATCCGATTCGGGACGAATAAGGGGTGATCTTAGCATTGCTGCCCGTCCTTGGTTGGATTGCGAGTTTTGGTGGTGACAGTGGCTGATGGCGCGGAAGCAGGGGAAAGAAAAGATGATTGCAGCCTTGGAAGCGAGGGAGGTCTCCCCCTCGACTCCTGGAGTCAATAGAAGAAAGACAAGATGTGTGGAGCAAACCAATGAAGTGGATGAGCAGATTTTAGACGTATTTGGTAAGCTTAATTTGACTGCAAAAGAAAAGAAAACTCTTGTTCTAGAAGACACAGAAGATTCAGACTTAGCTATGGTAAACCATGCGGTTATTGGAAAGGTTCTTGCTCCCCATCCTATGCAATTGCCAACCATTATGTCAGCTATGCGTCCAGCCTGGGGTAATCCAAAAGGTTTGGTGGTACGTATGGCCGATGATAATCTTTTCATTGCTGAATTTGATTCTATGCCGGACAAAAATAAAGTTCTGGATGGTTCTCCATGGTATATTGGATGGCAATCTGGTGGTCGGCAAGCTGTGATTTTACAGGAGTTTAATTATGATCTACGCCCAAGTGATGTAACGTTTGATGAATTGGCTATCTGGGTAAATATTCTAAATCTCCCTTTTGGGCTGCGAGATGAAAAGTGGGGTTTTGCGCTGGCTGGTAAAATTGGGAAGAAGATGTTGAAAATAGATTTGGATGAACAAAAAAAGGCAGTGGGGAAAGATCTAAGAGCCTGGATTATTATTTCTCTAAATGAGCCTTTGCCACGAGGTATTTCTGTGTTCTCATCTCGAAGACAGAGAAAGGAATGGTATGATGTGATTTATGAGAGGGTTCCTTTCTTCTGTTTTTCTTGTGGCATAATTGACCATTCAGAAATTGACTGTCCTACACCAGCTAGTCGAGATGAGAATGGATGTTTGCCATATAGTGAAAAACTACGTGCTCCTGAGGACAGGAAAACAAAAAGTCAGGGCGATTGGTATGCTCAAGGGATCTCAGTTAGAAAGAGCAATTCTTCTGGAGCTTCTGGAAGTTTAGATTCTATTAAATGTCAGAAAGGAGAGTGATGACAGTGATAGAGATGTTAGTAAGATAAATGGGGAGGATGAGGGGGTTGATGCTTCTTCACCAATTGAATATCAGGAGCCTGGTATTAATGTTGATTCGGTGTTGTATGATTTTCCTATAGATGATAAATCTCCCTTTTAATGAAGAACAAATCTGAAGGGGAGCATGGAAAAGACCATTTTTATCCTAAGGACAAATTGTTGGCCCTAGTGCCAATGAAACCAGGGATTTTGTCTTGTCAGGAAACAGAGGGTGATAATGGGGCTTTTGAGAGCTTGAAGAAGATGAAAAATGAGAACGCGGGTGCAAAAATGAAGCTAATAACATGGAATTGCCGGGGATTGGGAAATGGCCCGGCAATTCGAGGTCTTCTGGATATTCAGAAGCGGGAGGCCCCTGACGTGCTTTTCCTGTCTGAAACTAAACATGATGGAAAATGGATGGAGTGGTTGAGATGAAAGCTGGAAATGCCTAATTTGATGACGGTGGATAGTGACAGATCAAGGGGTGGCCTAGCACTGTTTTGGAAAAGAGGAGTAGATTCAGGGGTTAAAAGCCCATCGGAGTATCATATTGATTGTGTCATAAAAGAAGATGATGGACTGCTATGGAGATTTACTAGTATCTATGGTGAGTCAAGAAGTGAGAAGAAAGAAAATACATGGGCGACTATGCGTGACTTGAAGGCACGTTATGACTTGCCATGGTTGTGTAGTGGAGACTTCAATGAAATTTTATTTGGTTTTGAGAAAGAAGGTGGCCCACCGAGAGCAAACTCAAATATGCAAAAATTCAGAATGGCGCTAAAGGATTGTGATCTTCATGATTTGGGGTTTGTGGGTGATCCTTTTACTTGGCGTAATAATCATTTTTTGGCTAGTAGTTTCACAAAGGAGAGGCTAGACCGAGCTATTGCCAACAGTGCTTGGAGATGTATTTTCCCTTTGGTTAAGGTAACTAATGGAGACCCTAGGCATTCAGATCACAGACCAATTATAATTGATGTTGGGAGCAGGGAGAATAGGGAATGGAGAGAGCAAATGGAGATGTTACCAAAATTTGAAGCAAGGTGGTTGGAAGAAGAGGACTGTGAATCCAAGGTGGTAGAGGCATGGAGAGGGGCTTTGGAGGAAGGATGCAGCAACATGATGGAGATACAGAAGAAAGTTCTCGAGGAGTTAAAGGTGTGGGATAAAAATGTGTTGGGTGATTTAGGGAAGAGAATTAATAAGGTGAAAAGGGAGCTGGACATGTGGAGGCAATGTGTAATTTCACAAGAATCAGTAAACCAGCAGCACATTTTGCGTTATAAGCTCGAACGCTTGCAAGACCAGCAAAATGTCTATTGGAAGCAGCGAGCTCATAACACATGGTTGTTGAAAGGTGATCAGAATACTAATTTTTTCCACGCTTTTGCCTCCAAGCGAAGAAGGAAAAATCATGTTACTAAATTAATGGATGACAATGGAAATATTGTGGCTGGGGAGCAGCTGAAATCTTTTATTGCTAACCAATATCAGAGCTTATTTTTGTCTAATGCATATTCTTCCTTTGATGAGGTGTTGAATTGTGTGTGCCCAAGAGTCACACCAGAAATGAATGAAGCTCTACTTGCCCCTTTTTCTGGAGAGGAAATATGGAATGCTCTCGAGAGCATAGGTGACTTGAAAGCCCCAGGTGCTGACGGTATGCCTTCTATCTTTTATAAGAAATTCTGGTCTCTCATTGGTGAGCGTGTTAAAAAAAGTTCTTGATGTCCTTAATGGTGGTCCAATACCTGATGCGTGGAATGAAACAATTATTGTTCTGATTCCTAAAACCAACTTACCAAAGATGTTAAAGGATTTATGGCCAATTAGCTTGTGTAATGTTTTATATAAGCTTATCTCCAAAGTGCTTGCCAATAGACTTAAGATTTTTCTTCCAGAGATTATTTCCCCTCTTAGAGTGCCTTTGTGCCCGGAAGGTTAATAACAGATAATGTTTTGTTGGCCTATGAATTAATTCACCACTTGAATTCTAGAAAGAAGGGGGTACAAGGGTTGGCTGCTATTAAGCTTGATATGAGTAAAGCCTATGATAGAGTGGAGTGGTCCTTCTTAGAAAATATGATGAGGAGGATGGGTTTTCATCATAGATGGGTGCAGCTTATTATGAAATGTGTTTCCTCGTTCTCATATAAGATTAAAGTCAATGATTCCTACACTCACCGAATTGTCCCTCAACGGGGATTAAGGCAAGGTGATCCTCTTTCGCCTTATCTTTTTATTTTGTGTGCAGAAGGCCTTTCAGCATTACTGCAGAAAGCTGAACAAGAAGGCAAGCTTGAGGGTATTAAAATATGCCGAGGTGCACCAAGAGTAAACCATCTTTTCTTTGCGGATGACTCGTTAATTTTGATGAGAGCAAGAGCAAGTGACGCACAAGAATTAGGCTGTATATTGGAAGTATATGAAAGAGCTTCTGGGCAAGTAATCAACAAAGACAAATCAACAATTATGTTTAGCCCAAATACTGACTGGGGAGTTAAAGATCATGTGAGATCTGCATTATCAATTTTAGAAGTTGCAACAAATGAGCGTTATTTGGGATTACCTGTTTCAGTTGGGAAATCTAGGAAAAAAAACTTTTTAGTACATCAAGAAAAAGATTTGGACTAGAATTCAAGGTTGGCAGGAGAAGCTTTTGTCGAAAGCGGGCAAAGAAATACTAATTAAGGCTGTGGCACAATCCATCCCAACCTATGCCATGTCCTGTTTTGATCTTACAAAGGGCTTGTGTGAGGAGCTGAATATGATTATCAGGAGATATTGGTGGAGTCAGCAAGACAAAACAAACAAAATACATTGGCTAAGTTGGGAAAAACTTACGAGATCAAAAAAGAAAGGCGGGCTTGGTTTCGAGACTTGCACATATTTAATATGGCCATGCTAAGTCGGCAAGCGTGGAGATTAGTTACCTCCCCTGATTCCCTCTGTGGACAGGTTTTGAAGGCAAGATATTTTCCAAATTCAGATATACTACATTGTCCACACCGATCTGGTATTTCATATACATGGAGGAGTATTTTAAAAGGGGTTAACCTGCTGAAGGAGGGGATCATATGGAGAATTGGTAATGGTGAAAGTGTGAGAATTTGGGAGGATCCATGGCTACCCAAAGGATTAACAAGAAAGCCAGCCACACCTAAAGGAGCTAATCTCTTAACAAAGGTCAGTGAACTTATCAACCCTGTAACAGGTGAATGGGATGAACAACTTATTCGTGAAATTTTTTGGCCAGAAGATGCAAATGAGATATTAAGAATACCAATTGCTGAAAATTTAGAGGATTGGCCTGCATGGTTTTTTGATGCAAAAGGTTTATTTTCTGTTAAATCTGCCTACAAGGTTGCAATGGCAAAAAGAGATACATTGGCTGGTTGGGATGCTTTTACTTCAGGGACCGTGAGAAATGATAGTGCGTTTCAATGGTATAGAATATGGAAACTCAAGGTACCCAATAAAGTCAAAATGTTTATGTAGCGTCTTGCTCATAATAGTCTACCAGTACGAAGAAATTTAGCAAGGCGTGGCGTAGTCATTGACACCAGATGCCCTGTCTGTGCAAGGCTTGATGAGGATTGTGGCCATCTCTTTTTTAAATGTAAGTATGCTAAGCTATGCTGGCGTCTATTGAACTTGGAACATATCCGGGTGCAATTATTGAATTCTGGTTCGGCATTGGAAACCTACAATATTATTTTGCAGTTAGAAGAAGATACTCAATTGAAGGTTATAATTTTCCTTTGGAGGTGGTGGTCAGCAAGGAACAAAGCCAATGATGGGGGAAGGATGCTAAATGCAGAGGAAATTCATAATTCTATCATCTACTTCCAAATGGAATTTAGAAAACTAAGTGTGTCTGAGAAGAAATTAGTTCAAGCTAAAAAGGATAATTGGAAGCCACCACCTGAGGACATATATAAAATTAATACTGATGGAGCATTTGATCCAAAGACAAGAACAGGAGGGTGGGGCTTTGTTGTGCGAAATCATCATGGTGAGTTGCTTGCAGCAGGAGCTGGAAAGATCAACTATGCAGCTTCCGCTTTACATGCTGAGGCAATGGCTGCATACAAAGGTTTGCTTTTTGCATCACAAATGAGTATGCCACGCATCATTTTAGAGATGGACACTTCTATGTTGGCCTCTGCTCTTAAAATGAATGAGGTTGATTGAAGTGGTGTTGGAGGTATTGTGTGGCAAGCTAAACAAATAATGCGATCTGAATTTTCATCATGTATTATCTCCAATTGTAATAGATGTTGTAATAAAGTGGCTGATGCTTTGGCTGCTTATGGAGTCTGTATGTTGTCCTCTGATAGTGAGTTGTTAACGAGCCAAAGCCCTGAGTTTGTAAGTGAACTTGTTTTAGGCGATTTGCCTGAACATTGTGTCTAATGAAAATGTGATTTGGTTTAAAAAAAAAAGTTCAACGGCGGCAGCAGCGACACGCAGCTGCTAGCCGCCCCCCACCGCCGCCTCTGCGCGTCACGCCATGCACCTGCTTCGCGCTGGCCGTCGTGAGCAACGTTGTCGCGCTCTCCTGCTTCGCCCTCGCCTATAAGAAGCTAAGCCATCGGCCGCTGTCTCTTTTCCCTCTGTGCTCCGTCTCCGGCGAGCTCGATTCGCCCGTGAAATTCACCGTCCTTACTTCACCATAGCCCGACAGCCAGAGCTCGCAGCTCCGCCTCCTCCTTGCGCTGCTGCTCGACCCGCTCCCGTTGTCCCTTTCCGCCGGAATCGATCTCCTGCCGAGTTCCCGTCGCGACGGCCACCATGGCCGGCCTGCGGAGCAAGCTGCTACCGCCGTTCTCCCTTTTACAAGTCCCATCACAACCTATCAATGCCACCAGCAGCTTCGCCTCACCAAGCCGCGTCCGGTGCACCCCATTCCTTTCTCAGGAGTCGCCGGAGCACCGCTAGTTGCCGCCGCTATCCTGTAGCTCAGCCTGGAGCCGCCGGCGTGCATGGCCAGGGCACCACCGGCCACCTCCGGCCAGGTCATGTGCACCGGCGAGTTTGCCTTGCGCAGTAGCCCCTCCCAGACAGCTCCTCCACTGCCAGTCGTCCACCTGCCATCGCCGGCCAGTCCCGGCCAGCTCCAGAGCCGTCCCTGCTCACACGACCTGAGAAGAAGAAAGGGTAAAACGATTTTCGATTTTTAGAAAAAGATAAAAAGGTTGATTCTTGTTTATTTTATAATTAAATAATTAGTGCTTAAAAAAATATGAACTAAATTTCTATATGTTCCTCATGAATTTCTCGTAACTTGTGTAGCCTTTTCTTGTAGTGATTTTTCCGGTGCTTGGTGGAGGCTAGGTGTGGTGCCTATTAACTGTCGAATCTCAAGATAATATCTTATCACAAGAAGAATGTAGCGTGTTAGCAAGCATATGAATCTTGGATAAATCGGTGTTCATCTTAGTATTTTTTTTGAGTTGATCCATCAAGATTATTTTGGTATTTTTATTGGTTGGACCATCTCTTTGACATTCTATTGAATTAATCAAGACAGTGATTAGCTTCATCCTGAAGACAAGGTTTGTAATTCTCGGTTCTTTAGTCGCGTTTACCATTTTTAGCTAACGGGGAAGTAGACATAGCCTTTGTGTGCTTAGAGATCATAAAAATTAGAATTATGGTAGGTGGCTTGCATCCTCTTGTAAATGCTAGTATAAAAGTGCTTCTCGCTATTTAGTGTACTAATCGGTTTATCTTAGTGTCTTGAAGAAAATTTTTATAGACTGTTCACTTTTGGGAGCCATTTCAGATGGCCAATGGCCACCTTTTTTGGTCGGGTCATTCAGCATTCATAGTGCATGACCGATCTGATATGCTGCTCAAGACAACAACAAAAGGTTGTGTTTCTTCACTAAGGAGGAGATCGGCTTCAAGCTCTGCACTTCAACGGGTGACGGCAAGGAAGACCGGAAGTTCACAAGGATTAGAATGTATTTTTATTTTCTTTCAAGGGTGTCTCTGTAAGAATTAGGCTGTAATTGTTGAAATTATGAATAAGGGTCTGTTTGGTTCACTTCTAAATTTTACCGTGTTAAAAATTTGGCAAGCTAAAAGTTGGACAAAAAATCTTGTCATGAATTTGGCAAGCCAAATGTGAGAATTTAGCAAGTTTTGATAGCCCACTAAATGCTAGCCAAAATTATGGCTTGCCAAATTTTCGGCATAACAAATTTTAGATGTGAACCAATCAGTCTCTAAAATATAAACCCGATTTAAAAAAACGCAAGAACAAAAACATCCAAAACATCCATCTTGCTTTCCGATCTTCCGTCTCAGCTCATGCAAAGTCCCGTTGCCAGCCTGCTCTGGGCAAACGAAAATGAATCACGTTTGGCTCGCGCGAGCGCCTACTGCCTCTGCTCGTGACTCGTCCTAGTGTGCCAGGGCTCAGAACTCAGATATTCTCCCTAACCAAACAGCTGCTCCTCCGCAACGAAGCTTTTTTTTTTTTTTTTTTTTTTTTTTTAAGTTAAGAAGGAACATGTATTGATTTTAGCGCATTACACCGGCCCTTTTATAAACAGGACTACAAAGAAAAGGAAAATTATAAAGAAGTTTAAAACTTCTGTTACTCTTCCTCAAAGCCTTCAGAGATCCGTTCGTCACCGCCACCCAATCGCCAATCGTCGTCGGGCACCAGAGCCAAACTCTACAAGGTGGAGGCCGCAGAGGAGGACTTACTTCTAGGCGAATCAGCCGACACTGCCTTCCAAGCGCATCGGCCAACTCCCGCATCCACGACGCATCCTTCGATTCCATCGCCGTCAACCCGAACAAAGCTCAGATTTTCACCAAAGAACATCTTCCTCGAGATTAATAGGGTCACCACCATCATCACCTGAAAAAAACAACGATGCGCCGACCCTTGACTCCTGGGCAGGTCTCCTCAGCCTCTCCGTTGTCCTTCCGCCCCCGCAGCCGCCGCCGCCTCCGTAGCCGCCGCCGCCTGACCCTTGTTCCTCTCGCCTCCGGCCTCCTGCAGGTGAAGAGGAGGAACGGGGGCTCCATCGTTTTAGTCGATCTAATGTTTCGTAGAGTCTGAGTCGAGTCCATCTAAGTCTAGGGTTTGCTCGTTGTCGATGTTCGGCGGCGGAGTTAGGTTTTGCCGGAGGAGTGCGGCTCCTTTGCGGCTTGTTTTTTCTGGTGACGCCAGCGATGCGAAAACGGCGGCGACGCAGCGGAATAATTTCTTCCATCATCCTCCGCGACGAAGCTTTGCATGTTTTGTGAGCCTAGATTCCGGCGGCCTGCATCCGAGATGCAAGGCAGGCTACAAGGCTACAAGGAGAAGAGAAGCAAACACACTATTAGCAATCAAATGGGCGAGGGCGGCTGCAGTCTCCACGTCGGCAGCTACTCCGTGCTCCTAGGAGCGACAGATGGATCCGTACCAGCACCCCAACAACCAGAAACTGTCCGCTGAAGGCAACCGCTCTCGTTGGTTCGAATGATTCAGAAACCGCAGCATGATTGATCTTCTTTTAATACCTTGCTTGATAACTACGTATCCATCTCACCTCAATACAATTGTGTTGGAATGGTTTAAATTCGACCAAACAACTCCAACACGTATAGGTTGAGATGGTAAAGCCTAGGATCTAATCACGCTAAGCCAAACATGTGCTGAACCATATCTCATTCTCATTCAGCAGCAGCAGGCGCATTTCTTTTCGTAGCTCCTCGCTGGCAATATGATGAATCACCTGCAACCCATGTACTCCCTCTGTCCCATGGACTTTGTCGTTGGAAAACCGTGTCCCCCTCACAAACACGCTTTCCAGGTGACATACTCCATGGGACGGAGAGAGTAATTGTAAGGCGATCCGCCAGATGTCAGTGCGTGATACAACCGGAGCTCCTCACTGGCCGAGAATTTACATCCGTCAAGGGATTAATGTAGTACATTGCATCCATTGATCCATGCCTGACAAGAAAGAAGCTGGTAACAACGATGCATCTGCTAGGCGATGAGCTCGACGCTGAAATCCCAGAGCCTCTTGGCCAGCTCCATGTCCTTGGCCTTCGCATTTGGCTCGTACAGGTTACTGTCGCAGAAGTACTTCCCAGACACACCCTTCACCTGCGGGTGGAGTGCCACATAGCATGTGGTTGCCGCACCCTGTTGAAGTTCCAAGCAAACCAATCAGAACCCCAAATTGTGTACCAGACTCATTCATCTAATGTAGGCTTCACCGGGTAGTGTAGCCAGGTGCACATGATTACATGATACAGGCGGCGCAGATACAACTTCAGCCTATTGCTGCTGAAATCTAGATTTGCAGTGCCTAACACAAAGCCAGTTAACCTAGCACGGATCACAAACTTTAGTAAGCACTAGTGGGGTTGTAGACTTGTAGTTGTACAGCAGCTGTTAAGTTGCACGGCACGGCGGTGTAGGTCAAATGACATTGTGATAAGAACGACCTCACAATTGAAGATTTAGCCAGATGAGTACTCATAGCAACTTAATTAGAAGATATTCCTGTACCTCTTCTAATTTAACATAATGGTTTGCCAGTTGTGCCAGATGAAATGTCACAGATCTACACCGAAGCTTATTCTAATATGTCTCAATACTGTCACTACCCTGAAATGCAGGAAGCAGCAAGCAATACTGCCACTACAAGCAAACGATAGATTAGGAAAATGACATCAGGTCTAGTCTCAAATACCTAATAAACATCTACAATTCGAAAAGACCCTGAAGATTTTCAAAACATTAAGAAAAATACCTGCTCAGCATTTTTCAGCACCAATTTACCAAGCGTCCGATGGAGAACTGCACTCAGCAGAAAATTTAATGTAAACACTGTTGATTTCTTTAAAAAATATAATCAGTAAAGCATAGCTGCAGTTTTGAAAGGCAACAAATTCTAGGCTGTTATTGCAACCAAGTGAGAAATATCATTCAGTTTCTCAATTGCTCATAATTAGTTTGTGTACATTGCCGTCTGTTGGCACTTAATCCAAGTGCCCCGGGTGAGCAGCACCTGCTCTCCCTTCCTCTTCCTCCTCTCTGGCTCGAGGTTGAAGAAGAGCCGAGCTCTCAACTCACACACACGCTGCACACCAGCTATAAGCTGTGGCCTGAGCTGCAGACACAAGTGAAAGAGGCAAGAACTGCTCTCTCCATTCTATTTCACTTGCTTTTATACAAACTAACCACCCACACGGTGGCATGGCTGTGTACAGCCTCAACTACTATACACAATAGTGGTGGCCTATTGCCACACTCCTAAACAGTGTCCAGGGTATGGGAGGCGTGGCTGCCCTGCAGCTTGTCCCTTTGACTGGATCACACAGGAAAAGCATGGGGTAGCAGTAGATTACATGCAACAATTCTTCCCCTAATCCTACTGCTAGCCTCTAACCTCAACCATGCCAATCATCTTCCTCAGCTCCTGGAACCGAAGCCTTCCAAGTGACTTGGTGAGAATGTCAGCGAGCTGCCGGCCAGTGTCGACGAACTCGATGACTAGCTGTCCTCCATCGACGCAGTCCCTGAGGAAATGGAATTTGACGTCGATGTGTTTGCTCCGGTCGTGGAGCACAGGGTTCTTCGCCAGCGCGATCGCCGGCTGATTGTCCACCCTGAGCGCCGGCGGCTGAGCCCGAGCCCCGGTGAGCTCTGTCAACAGCCTGCGCAGCCACACCACTTGACACGCCGCCGTGGCTGCTGCCACGTACTCCGCCTCACAGGTGGACAGAGCCACCATCTTCTGCTTCAACGACTGCCAGGCGATCGGCGCTGCTCCCAGGAAGACGAGCACACCGGAAGTGCTGCGTCGCCCATCCACGTCGCCCGCCATGTCTGCGTCGCTGAACGCCGTGAGCTCCGGCGCGCCATCAGTGTTTCTCGGCGGAGCCTCGCTGAACACCGTCAGCCGAAGCCCGCCGCGCTTGGGGAAGACCAGCCCCAGCTCCGCCGTGCCCTGGACGTAGCGCAACAGGCGCTTCACCGCCGTCCAGTGGTCCTCCCTGGGATCCTCCATGAAACGGCTCACGTAGCCCACCGCGAAAGCGATGTCCGGCCGCGTGTGCGTGAGCCAGCGCAGCCCGCCGATGATGCTCCGGTAAAGTGTGGCATCCACCTTCGCCGCCGAGCTCGTCCTGGAGAGCTTGATCCGCTCCTCCATGGGTGTCGCCACCGGCTTGCAGCCATCCATCCCTGCCCGCTCGAGCAGCTTCTGCGCGTAGGCGCGCTGCCCAAGCTTGATGGCATCCTCCCCCTGCTTCACCTCGATGCCGAGGTAGTAGGAGAGCACGCCGAGGTCGCTCATCCGGAACCGCGCCGCCATTTCCTCCTTGAAGGCCGCGATGTCGCGTGTTGGCGCACGCCCGGTGACGATGAGGTCGTCGACATACACCCCGACGATGAGGTGCTCCTTCCCCCGTCGGCGGATGTACAGAGCGTGCTCGGTGGCGCACCGTGTGAACCCGAGCTCCGCCATGGTGGTGTCGAGCTTGGCGTTCTAGGCGCGCGGGGCTTGGCGCAGCCCGTAGAGCGCCTTGCGCAGCCGCAGTACCTTTCGCTCCGCGCCCTTCACGACAAACCCCGGCGGCTGCTTGACGAAGACCTCCTTCGCCAGATCGCCGTTGAGGAAGGCGGATTTGACGTCGAGGTGGTGGACTTGCCGGTCCCTTGGCGCCCCTTGGCGCAAGCGTGCCGCCGCGGACTCCATGCGCGCCACCGGGGCGAACACTTCCTCGAAGTCAATCCCCTCCCTCTGGATGAAGCCACGGGCGATGAGCCGCGCCTTGTGCTTCACCACAGCGCCGCGCTCGTCCCGCTTGACCTTGTACACCCACTTGAGCCCGATTGGCCGGCATCCCACCGGCGGATCGACGAGCTCCAAGGTGTTGTTGTCCTCGATGGCTCGCATCTCTTCCAACATCGCCCCCCGCCACTCCTCATCGCGCTCCGCGATGGCAAAATGGATGGCTCCTCTGCGCTTAGCAAGAGCGAGTATCGTCGGCGTCGAGATGTCACGCCGCCAAACACAGGTCTCTGCATCGCCCACGGGTTGTCAATTCGGCGGAATCGGACCTCCCGCACCTTCGTGGAAAGGCGTCCCACGAACTTCGGTGGCGTCCACCGGTGGTGTGGCGTGCTCGATTTCCCCCTCCGGCCCGGCGTTCCCGCCACTGGCGGAGCAGCGTTTGCTACGCCCGGAGGTAGTGGCGGCTTGGGGAGCTTCGGCTGCGGCTGGACTTGGCGGCTCCACCGCCTCGCGAAGACCTTGCTCACGTGGGACAGCTGCTCCAGCTGCTTCCCCCACTGCGCGCTCCGCTCTGCCGCCAAGAATCACGAGCTGCTCGACGACGAACGTGCCGCCGAGCCCTCTGCCGCCTTGCTCTTCCCCCGCCTCGGGCCTGTCCCAGCTCCATGCCGCCGCCTCGTCGAAGACGACGTCCCTGGACACCATCACTCTGCCGCCAACCGGATCGTAGAACCGATAGGCCTTTGATCCCTCCTCGTAGCCGAGGAACACCGCCTTGGTGCTCCTGTCCTCGAGCTTGCCGAGGCCGGGCTTCGTGGTCTTCACGTGCCCGATGCGGCCCGAACGTCCGTAGAAAGCGCAACATTAGGCTTGCGCCCATGCCACGCTTCGAACGGAGTCATCCCCTTCAGCGCCTTCGTCGGAGAGCGGTTGAGGATGAATACGGCGGTGGTGACCGCCTCTCCCCAGAACTCAGCGGGCATCTCCTTCGCCTTCAACATCGATCGGGCCATGCCCACAATCGTCTGGTTACGGCGCTCCACCACGCCGTTCTCTTTGCGGTGTGTGCGGCGCGGTGGGTGGCGCCCCACCCCCCCTCGGCGCGATGGGTGGCGGGTCGATCGCCGTGAACTTCGCCGCCCCGCGATCCGTCCGGAGCACCTTGAGCCTCTTCCCGGACTCAGCCTCGGCTCGTGCCTTGAATCGCCTTATCGCGTCCGCCACCTCGTCCTTGCTCGACAGCAGCTGCAGCCACATGTAACGGCTGCTGTCGTCCACCAGCAGGAGGAAGTAGCGCCGCCCGCCGTGCGTCGCCGGCGTGATTGGCCCGCAAAGGTCCCCATGGACCAGCTCGAGTCGCTCCGCCGCACGGTAGTTCGCCGTCTTGGGGAAGGACAGCCTCCTCTGCTTCCCGGCGAGACAGCTGTCACACAGCTCCCCGACGTGCCTTATCCGCGGCAAACCCGTCGCCATCTTCTCCAGGCGGCCCAGAGCATCGAAGCTTCAGGTGCCCAAACCGGCCGTGCCACGACCCCCAGTTCTTTTATACTGCCCCGCCGCCAAGCACACCGGCTGTTCGACCCGCGAGGTCCGGGGAGATAGAGCCGGTTGCGTGCTCGGCTGACCTTGGCGAGGAGTCGACGGTCCTTGTCCTTGATCCGCAGCACGCCGTCGTGGATGTTCACCTCTGCGCCGCGCTCATCCAGCTGCCCCAAGCTGATGATGCTTGCGCGGAGCTGCGGGATGAAGTAGACGTCCGTCAACACCCGCTGCTCGCCGTCCTTGCACCGGAAGACGACGGTGCCCTGGCCGCGGATGTTAACCCGCGAGCCGTCGCCGAACTTGACCGTCCCGGTCTTGCTCGTGTCGAGGTAGGAGAAGGCCGCGCGGCAACCGGACATGTGGTTGCTTGCGCCGGAGTCGAGGTACCACCGCTGCTCCAGCTCGTCCCCTCCAGCGCCGAGATGGACTTGCGCGCGCGACTTGTCGAGGTCGACTGCCTGGTTGCTGATTGGGAGGTCGTCCGACCCCCCCTTGGTCGAGGCGGAGAGTGGGACGTCGTCCGACCCCCCCTCGGACGAGACGGAAGGTGGGGTGTCGTCCGACCCCCCCTCGGACGAGACGGAAGGTGGGGCATCATCCGAGGCCTTAGCGGGGGGCCTCGGGACGAGCTTCTTCGCCTCCGTCTCCTCCGTTTTTTCCGTCTTGCAGCGCGCG
The DNA here is from genome assembly GCA_015844335.1 of Chrysopogon serrulatus. NCBI lineage: Eukaryota > Viridiplantae > Streptophyta > Magnoliopsida > Poales > Poaceae > Chrysopogon > Chrysopogon serrulatus. Next base: position 70,405 of record JADLZL010005654.1, on the reverse strand, counting down.
ATGCTCCGCCATCGGGGGCGTGGTGGTCGTCGTCGTCGCTGTTCGAGCCAGTGCGCCTCCTCCTTCTCCTTTCTCTCAATCTGCTTGCCCGGTGCCCGGTCTTGCCACACTTCCGGCAAGCATTGGGGTCGTGGCGCTTGTTCTTCTTTGCCACACTTCCTTTGCAAGCATTGGGGCCACCACCTCCCGGACCCTTGTTCTTCTTCGAGCTCCCACTCGGCCCTTGAGAAGCGGCCCTGACCCCGCCGTGGGCGCGGTCCTCCACCGCTAAGCCTTGATGCCTCACCGTGGACATGTCCAAAGATCGCCTCGATGGACGGGCAAGCCCATACTTGGGTGGCACCACGCCTTCTTGGTGACGACGCCCTCATCGTCCATCTTCCCGAGCTACGAAACACGGATACGTGAAGAAGGTGGCGTATCGCGTATCGGATACGTATCCGATTACGCCGCCGATACTCCGTGATACGTATCCCGCGCGAGTATCCTAATTTAATTTAATTTATGGAATATTGAGTGCGTTTGTTGATACGCCGTATCGATTGCACCTGTGGGATACGGCCCAGCCCAAAGCGAAAAAGCTAGCTCGACGCAGCAACTCTCGCATCGCTCCACACGCGCGCCGCCCCGCTGAGATGCGACACCCTCGTTGACCGCCGGCAAGGAACCCTCGCCCCTCGCGTTGCATCTTACGCCGGGCGACGAGCCTCCATCTCCTCGCGCCGCATCTTGCGCATGTGCGCCGCGATCGCCACTGCTGCTGGCCGCCGCTGCTCGCCGCCGAGCCTCCGCCCCCTCTGCATTGCCATCAATCGACATCTCATCCTTCATCGTCGCGGCATGGTAGCACCCCACCAGTCCGCTGCGGATGCAGCTAGCTCCCCGCGATGCAGCCATGCAGAAAGAGGACAATTCAGCACTCGGGAGCAAAGCTAGCTTCCGCCGACCTTCTATGAGTACACCACCTTGATGTACTATACTACTGGTCTACTGCATTCATCCTAGGGATGCATTTTATATACTAAACTAATAATTTGTGATTTCTCAAATTTTACACTTTTAGAATTTTAATTTGCATTACTATTTATTATTTATTTTATTAAAAAATAGTAAAACGTATCCGCGTATCATGTTTTTTTAAATTGCCGTATCCGCCTTATCCGTATCCTTCCGATACCGATCCATCCGTATCCGTTCCGTGCAACATAGTTCCCGGGGCTTGAAACGCGGGAAGTCGCCTCCACCTTCTCCACGGGCTTGAAACGCAAGTCGCCGAACTTTGCGCCTTGGCCTTCTTGGCGCCTCCGACCCAACACGGAAAGACGCATGCATCTCCCAGCCCTCATTCGCCGTCTCCTTCTCCCCCATAGCCTGGTGGAACTCGGTCGGCGTGGCCGAGAGGAGCGCCTCCATGGCGCCCACCTCCGCATCCTCCTCCGTGTTGCCCGGGTCGATGGCCGCCCAGAACTTGTGCGCACGCAACTTCCACTTCATCAACACCGCCCACTCACCATAGTTGGTGCGAGTGAGCATTGGCTGCCGATCATTGCCGCGCGCCTCCCCGACCGTGCGCACCTCCACCTTGGGCTGGGCGATGGCGAAGCTCCTTGTCCTTGAGTCGCCGGCTCCCTTTGTTGCTCTTCGGTGAATCATCCGCCATCACCGGCGATCAGTCCCCGGCGAGGGTATACGGCTCGATACCAACCGTTGGCACTTAATCCAAGTGCCCCGGGTGAGCAGCACCTGCTCTCCCTTCCTCTTCCTCCTCTCTCTGGCTCGAGGTTGAAGAAGAGCCGAGCTCTCAACTCACACACACACGCTGCACACCAGCTATAAGTCGTGGCCTAAGCTGCAGACACAAGTGAAAGAGGCAAGAACTGCTCTCTCCATTCTATTTCACTTGCTTTTATACAAACTAACCACCCACACGGTGGCATGGCTGTGTACAGCCTCAACTACTATACACAATAGTGGTGGCCTATTGCCACACTCCTAAACAGTGTCCAGGGTATGGGAGGCGTGGCTGCCCTGCAGCTTGTCCCTTTGACTGGATCACACATGAAAAGCATGGGGTAGCAGTAGATTACATGCAACACCGTCTGCCTGTCTTTCTTATGAATGTGTGATCTAACCTTCAATGTTCCTTTTATGCTCTCCTAATTGCCATGGTTTGTTCATAGAAATAAGAAGCGTCAACTGACATATTTCAGTAAGTTCTGTTAAACTGGGCAAATATTTATGTTTCCCTTTTAGTTAGGAGGGCTAAATGTTGTGGAAAGAATGCCAACTATACTTATTCTAGGATACTGTGGTAACGAAGAATGCCAACTATACTTACCATCTAGGATACTGTGGTAACGAAGAAGGTTCGTGATAATGGCGCCAGGATGAAGAGAATTTGCAGTTATGTTAACATTCTCTTCCTGTTAGACAAAATATTGTATCATAGATGGAGAAAAATCACTATAGAACACCCTAGTAAATTGGAAACTGAATGGTAACTATAAAGAGAACATATAATCAGCATATTGCAATTCTTGTGATTCGATGATGATTGTTCCTTCAATTTGTTACACCAAGATTAGAAATAAATTCACTCAAATTTCGATGTCCAAGTTGGAAAAAACTCACTGCCCAATGATCTTTATTTAGCAAAAGTTAAAATTTTCAAAATTCAAATGCAAACAACTTTGAAAAATAATGCAAGCACACAACTCACAAGCAAAGGTATCCATGTTGCAATGCATACAAAGGTATTATAACTATACATACACCATAAGAGATCAAGAAAACAGGCATGTGTTAGACTGACAAGACATACCTCAAATCCCACCATAAGAGATCTAGAAAACAGGCATGTGTTAAACGGACAAGACATACCTCAAATCGCCTGGCAAGTTCATTAGCGTGCAAGATGTTTGCAAGCTTTGACTGCCCATATGCTCCCATGGTACTATACCTGCACAACACAAGATTGAACAATTGACTAAGTTTGCTTCGATGCAAAGTAGACTAGACGGTAGGACGACATAACTGCACAGCAATTACATACACTGATTCATCGTTGATCTTGTCAAAACGGATGCCTTCCTGATATGCTAATCTGTGCGCCTCTGATGAAACATTGACAATTCTTCCTTCCACATTTGATCCACGAGAAGTCTTCTTCATGGTATCCAATAGAAGGTGTGTCAGCAGGAAATGCCCTAAAGATTATGGAATTAGAACCACAGTTTAGTAAAATTGTGTCTACACACCACGATGAATGAAAATTATTAAGTGTTAGGTCAGTCAGAAAATTCCAATGGTCACAATGTTAGTGCTACACCAGTGGTGTGGCTGTTGTGTGCCATCAGCCCAGGTAACCATGTAAGCCGTCCCAAGTTCAGTTTGGTTCTATAAATGGGCATGGCCCAGGGTTCGGGGGGGGGGGGTGGGGGTGGGGTGGTGTGTGGGGGTGTTCTTCTTTGATTGAGGTCATACGGTCTTCTTAATTATAATGGGGTGGGGGCAGTTCTTCCCCACCGGTTTAGTTTTTTATATATATAGAAAATTGCAGCAGTCTGTTGAGTTAGAGTGCTAGTATGCTACACTTGCAAGTGGTATACATTGATATATGCATAGGCGGACCCAGGGCCCGGCGACCCTGGGCACCTGCCCGGGCTCCTCTTTGCGGCGACCACCTGACACAGGGCAGCAGAGTCAGTGCAACACCGCAGCTCTGGAGAATGCAGCGACTTTGATTAGCACACCGATCACTACCGCGCTACTGGTTCTCAAGTCTCACAGAGCGACTTGTAGCTGCCGATAGTAGTACTCTGATACTCTCAGCTGCAGCTACTACCACGTACTTAGTACATAGTTAGTTTTTTTAAATTTTTACTCGACAGTTAAATTATGTTTAAGAACGTATCTAGCACATACCTGTGAGCTTATTAGTACCAATTTGTTAATGATTTATTGTCATATAATTACTGCGATAATTGGTGATATCTTCTTTTCCTTGCTCCATGATTGGTGGTGTGACCGGCTGCGGCTCTGTCTGTCTCCTTCATGCACTACTGTAACAAGTAACCGTTTTTATCTTTTTTTCCTCAAAATGAACAGGAGCTAGTAAAACCATACTTTTTAGTTTAAAAAAGTAGTCGATATGTTTATGTGAATTTGTTCTTTATTTTTATGTTCGCCCAGGCTCTAGAAAATTTCTGGGTCCGCCACTGGATATATGATTTGAAGTTGGAAAAAAACCATATACACAATGGATTAATCAAGCAGTCAAGTGTACTGAATGCATACCAACATGATTAGTTGCAAACTGCATCTCAATTCCATCCTTTGAAAGTGCAAAAGGTATTGCCATTACTCCTGCATTGTTGCTGCCAGCAAAAGGGACAAGTAATCAATTAAATGCCATGAGATATATTGAAGCGACACTCTGAACAAATGTCAAGAGAACCAGCACTGAATTAGCAGATGTATCAATATAGTAAGTCAGATTATTACAACAGGCATAAAAAATCTCAAACATAAGAATCACGAAAACTAAATAAATGCTACCATTAACATGTCCCTCCTCTAATTTCCAATGATGGTAATTCGCAAAAAAAAAAAAAAAAAAAAAAAAAAAAAAACCCAATGATGGAGGCACATCTTACACAATGAAGCGGAAGCAGCCACCACATGAATCACCCCTACTCCACCAAGACAACCATTTGTATCACATCACAAGGAATATCCAGTTTAGTCTATATACAAAGTACCGTATATGTAGGCTGAACTTATTATGGCAAAGTTTCCCAATAGGAGCATGCACTAGTAATTATCATCTTATTCTTAGTGGCGCGGTACTAGAGAGATCCAGACTTGAATAGAATGATTGACCTGGTACTAGCCAGTAATAGGCATCACATGAATAGGTACTACTAGTTTCTCTTTTCTCCTGATTGAATTAGTGATTGGTTAGGAGTCATCACTCATCAAGGATGCCAATAACGGTCGGCAGCAGAGCAGGCAATACGATAACATAACAGAATATATACATGAGGATGTTGAGGGGGAGACCCCTGTCGATGAATTGGGAGGCGAAGGCGCGGACCGAGGCCATGGACGAGAGGTCGAGCTCCATGACGTCGAGTTTGGCCTCCGGCGCCTGGGCGAGGATGGCGTCCTTAACGGCCTGGGCAGCGGGGAGGCTCCTGACGGCCATGACGACGTGGGCCCCGCGCAGCGCCAGCGTCCGCGCCGTCTCGGCGCCGATGCCGCTGGACGCTCCTGGATGGGATTTGGTTCGGTTATTATTGGGATGAGATTGCTGTTGGAGAAGGAAGAAGAAGTGTTGGGGAACAAGTACGGACCGGTGACGATGGCAGTGAGGCCGGCGGCGGAGATGCCCTGCGTGACTTGGTCGGCGGTGGAGCTCCAGGAGAAGCCGGAGGGGCCCCGGCGGCCCAGAAGCCACGAGGCCAGCATCTTCCCTCCCTCCCTCTGTTCTCTCTGAGAATGGCAACTGGCAAGACGCAAGACTCAATCAAGAGCCTGCCTGGCTGGCAAGACGCAACGCAAGTCAACTCCCCCGCCCTGTCAAGTTACCGAGGAAACCGTTGTCCTCCACTCTGGCCGTCTTTGGAAGCTTAAGAGGGAGGAAGACGATGGGCGGGTGTCGCGCTCCTATACGGTTTGAAAGTGATTGAGGTGTATTTTAGTTTAGATTTTATTTTAATTTTTTTTAAACTGTATGAATTGAGGTGTATTTAAATATAGCCAAACAAATTCTATATAATATTAATTTGATGTGATATAGATGGCGACAGCAGATTTTATTATGTGCACTATCGAAGGAAGCCTCGCGCGGGCGCGAGCGCTTGTTCATGAAGATGCCAAATTGCCAATGGGAGCTCACATGTCGCTGTGGGGAGCCGCTGCGGAGCCTAATTGGCACATCCACCGGCGGTCGGAGCTTGGACAGTTGCCGCGAGCCACACACGTCCGCTAGCGAAGAAGAGCAAGGCCACGTCGCACATCTGCTTCACACACGGCCACTCACGGTTGCACGGGCGCCGCGAGCCACGCACGCGGCACGCGGCCACGGTAGGGAGTTGGCTGTGTTCACGCCGGCTTCTGCAGTCCGTTTCCCAAGCAGTCGCCTGTCCTAGTTCTCGCGTGGTCACGCCAGCGAAGAAGAAAAGAGGTCGCATGAGATGAGAGGAACAGGAGCACTGCGGTTGCGGGATGGCAAAAGTGGGCGCAGAGAATCCGAGTGAATGATTGGAAAGACCGAAGAAAAAAGTTTGCACTGTGCAAAGTAGTTTGTTGACACACTATCCTAAGATATAGAAATTACTTGCAGTTTTTGACTTGGGAGTGTCGTGATGATATTAATTACTAATGATTAGTGAAGGAGACAGGCTCATAGAAACTATGTCAAATAAGCCCATGTTGTTCAACAACGGAATTACTGATGATGGCGCCGCACCATCTGCCACGGCCTATGGTCATGTTTTTCTATTAATTAACTATATTATTATAAGGAACCTCGTCAGGGGTGAAGTAGCTTGATTTGATAATTAAGCAGCTTGATAGTGACAAGGGATGCTTGCGTATTAATTTTGTTATTGCTTGCATTTGCGTTGGAGGATAGCAAACGTGAGTTGAACCATATCTTTTCACTCTCATCTAGCAACAGCAGCAGACGCATTTCTTTTCGTAGAAACACACAGTGTCACATATGCAGCAATGCATATGTGACAGCAACCCATGTAATTATAAGGCGACCCGTCAAATGTTGTGGGTGATACAGAGAGTGTGTGATACAGAGTTCAGGTTGCTGATCCACACCGTCGCCTCGCTGGCGTAGAGAGTATTTACCATCCGTCAGGGGATTTATGTACATTGCATCTATTGATCCATGCCTCACAAGAAGGAAGCTGATAACAACAATGCAATCTGCTAGGCGATGAGCTCGATGCTGAAATCCCAGAGCCTCTTGGCTAGCTCTATGTCCTTGGCCTTCGCATTTGGCTCGTACAGGTTACCGTCGCAGAAGTACTTCCCGGACACACCCTTCACCTGCGGGTGGAGTGCCACATAGCATGTGGTTGCCGCACCCTGTTTAAGTTCCAAGCAAACCAATCAGAGCCCCAAATTGTACACCAGACTCATTCATCTAATTTAGGCTGCATCGTGTAGTCAGATGCACATGATTACATGATACATGCGGCACATATATAACTTTAGCCTATTGCTGTTGAAATCTAGATTTGCAGTGCCTAACACAAAGCCAGTCAACCAAGCAAAAATCACAAGCTTTAGTAAGCACTAGTGGGATTGAAGACTTATAGTTGTACAGCAGACTGTTAAGTTGCACTGCACTGCAAAGTGTAGGTCACATGACAATGTGATAAGAACGACCTCCAACTGCTTTTGAGTACTCATACCAACTTGAGGCATGGTGATGGTGCTGTCAGATTCAGATCACGACATGGATATAATGTTACTGTACCTCTTCTAATTTAACATAATAGTTGCCAGTTGTGCTAGATGAAATGTCACAGATCTACACAGATGACAGAAGCTTATTCTAATGTCTCAATATACTGTCACTACCTCGAAATGCAGGAAGCAGCAAGCAATACTGCCCCTACCAGATTAGGAAAATGCCACGTCAGATCTGGTCTCAAATGCTTAAACATCTAAAATTCGAAAATACCCTGAAGATAAAACCATTAAGAAAAATACCTGCTCAGCATTTTTCAGCACTAATTTACCAAGCGTCCGATGGAGAACTGCACTTAGCAGAAGATTCAACGTAATCAGTGTCGATTTCTTTAAAAAAATGTAATCAGTAGAGCACGGCTGCAGTTTCGAAAGGCAACAAATTCTATTTCGAAAGGCAACAAATTCTATCAGGTTATTATTGCAACCAATTGACAAATATCATTCAGTTTCTCAACTGCTGATAATTTAGTTTGTCTAGATTGCTGTCTTTCTTATGCATGTGTGGATCTAACCTTCAACGTTCCTTTTATGCTCTCATAATTGCCATGGTTTGTTCATAGAAATAAGAAGCATCAACTGACATATTTAAGTAAGTTCTATTAAACTGGCCAAATATTTATGTTTCCTTTTAGTTTATAAGACCAGGAGGGCTAAATGTTGTGGAAAGAATGCCAATTATACTTACCATCTAGGATACTGTGGTAACGAAGAAGGTTCGTGATAATGGCGCCAGGATGAAGAGAGTTTGCAGTTATGTTGATATTCTCTTCCTGTTAACAAAATAGTGTATCATAGATGGAGAAAAATCATTATAGAACAACCTAATAATTTGGAAATTGAATGGTAACTGTAAACAGAACATATAATCAGCAAAATCTGAAATATTGTAGTTCTTGTGATCGGATGATGATCGGTCCTTCAATTTGTTACACCGGGATTAGCAATAAAGGAACCACTCACTGCCCAATGATCTTTATTTAGCAAAAGTTACAATTTTCAAAATTCAGATGCAAAGAACTTTGAAAAATAATGCAAGTGCACAACTCACAAGCACAGGTATCCATGTTACAATGCATACAAATATACTATGTACATACACCATACGATCAAGAAAACGGGAATGCTTTCAAAATTCAGATGCAAAGAACTTTGAAAAATAATGCAAGTGCACAACTCACAAGCACAGGTATCCATGTTACAATGCATACAAATATACTATGTACATACACCATACGATCAAGAAAACGGGAATGCTTTAGACGGATAAGACATACCTTAAATCGCCTAGCAAGTTCATTAGCATGCAAGATGTTTGCAAGCTTTGACTGCCCATATGCTCCCATGGTACTATACCTGCACAACACAAGATTGAACAAGTGGTTAGGTTTACTTGAAAACAAAGTACACCTAGACCGCAGAACATAATAACTGCACGGCATTTACATACACTGATTCATCATTGATCTTGTCAAAACGGATGCCTTCCCGATATGCAAGTTTGTACCCGTCTGAAGACACACTGACAATTCTTCCTTCTAAATTTGATTCACGAGTGGTCTTCTTCATGGTATCCAATAGAAGGTGTGTCAGCAGAAAATGCCCTGAAGATTATGAAATTAGAACCACAGTTAGTAAAATTGTGTCTAAACATCACAATAAATGAAAACTTTTAAGTGTTAGGTCAGGTAGAAAATTTCAGCAGTCGCAAACTGCTAGCTCAGTGGTGTGGTTGTTGTGTGTCATCAGCCTAGGTGGCGGTGTGCTGCACTAGCCTAGCTAACCATATAAGCCGGTCCAAGTTTAGTTTGGTCCTATAAATAGGCAACGACCAAGGTGGTGGGGGTGGTGGTTTTGAGGGGGGGTGGGGTGGGGGTTTGTGGGGGTTGTTAGGGGGGGGGCGGGGGGGTGCGGGCAGCATCTTCAGTGAGGTCCCTTCTTAATTATAATGCGGTGGGGTTCTTCCCCACCAGTCGGCTAGACTTGCACGTGTTATACATTGATATATGATTTGAATTTGGAAAAATTCATATACACAACCGATTAACCAAGTAGTCAAGTGTACTGAATGCATACCAACATGATTAGTTGCAAACTGCATCTCAATTCCATCCTTTGAAAGCGCAAAAGGTATTGCCATTACTCCTGCATTGTTGCTGCCAGCAAAAGGGACAAGTAATCAATTAAATGCCGTGAGATATATTGAAGCAGCACTCACTGAACCAGCACTGAATTAGCAGATGTATCAATATACCAAGTCAGATTATTAGAACAGGCACTCAAACACAAGAATCACGAGAACTAAATAAATTCTGCATGCCTTTGGTTTGTTGGTTGGTTCGTTCAAGTTCACCCCTCTAATTTTAAGAAAAATCCCGTTGGCGACCCAACTTTTAAGCTCTGTATTTAATTAACCACCTCAATAATTCTCCATAATTTCTTGATTAATTTTCTTGCTTTCCAAAACTGACTTGCCAAATCTTGAGTTTTAGCAAGTTGCTAATTTATTTGGCAAGTGAAAAAAAGACTTGTCTCCAATAATTCCTTAAAACTCACTTGCCAAAACGAACAGACCCGCTAACGAACGAAGAGGCCCGCTAAGTGAACGAAGAGCCCCGCTAAACGAACGAAGAGCCCCGCTAAGAAACGAAGAGCCCCGCTAACTTCTCTCGTCACAACGGCGGCCGGCGCGATAGCAAGTCCTTTCTGCGCGCGGAGATATACGCGCGTGAGGCCCGTGAATATCAACTTGGGATAAATAACAAGTTCGTTTGAGGAGTTGTTGAAGAGAGATTTTTGTGTTTTTGTCAAATTAATTGCTATAGCAACTTTATTTGAGGAGTTGTTGGAGATGCTCTAGGTACTATAGTACTGACGTCCTGTTTAGTGCTGCCAGTTAATTAGCACGGGCAAGCCAGAAATGTCAAAAATAAATGCTACCATTAACATGCCCCTCATCTAATTTCCAATGATAGACAGCCAAACATATATGGTAAGCAAGGAGGGATTTGATAGTTTGAGTGGTAAGCAAGGAGGGGTTTGATAGCTTTCAGGCACATCATACACAATGAAGCGGAAGAAGCGCCCACCACATGAATCACACCTACTCCACCAAGACAGCCATTTGTATCACATCGCAAGGATATGTGGAAGATAGCACTCGCAATAGTAGCCATGTCCAGTAGTCTATCTAGAATATCTAGAAGGTACACAATATTTAGGCCCTATTTGGATACAAAGTATTTTTGAAGTTTTAGAAAAATATCATGGTTTTACAAAATATTTTGGTTTTATAGTGTCATGATGTGTTTGGTGTTGGCCCACAAACTGATCCCAAAGTGAGCAGGACCTGCTCGCCTTCCTTCTCACTCCCTGAACCAAGGTGGAAGAAGAACCTTGAGCTCAATCACACAAACACACACACACACACACACACACACACACTCTGTCCACAGTTCAGCAGTGGCTGAACCTGAAACTCTGAATGTTGTGGCAAATGAACTGCCTTTTCCTATTGCATTTCAAGTGTATAAATACTAGTTGGCTACCTACTACAGGGTACAATAGATATGGCTGAGTACAGCCTGGGTATGGCTGAGTACAACCCCTCTACTCTAGTACTATTGCATACATCACCCACTACCAACTAGTGATGATGCATAATACCAACTACTGTACTGCAATTGGCCTATTGCCATACTTGCTACAAATGACCACTAGTTGGTCCTTGAGAAATGAGGGAGACAAAGGGGAGATTACATGTAACAATCATTCCCCTAATCCTACTGTTGTCCCCGAACCTCCTCCATGCCAATCAAGCTTCTCGGCTCACAGAAGCGGAGACGCCCAAGTGACTTGGTGAGGATGTCGGCGAGTTGCCGCCCGGTCTCGACGAACTCAATGACAAGCTGTCCACCATCGACGCAGATCCCTCGGAAGTGAAACTTCACGTCGATGTGCTTGCTCGATCATGGAGCACTGGATTTTTCGCCAGCGCAATGGCCGGCTTGTTGTCCACCTTGAGCGCCGGGCGGCCGAGCCTCAATGCTGTGAGCTCGCTCGGCAACCGGCGCAGCCAGACCACCTGGCATGCCACGGTGGCCGCCGCGACGTACTCTGCTTCACACGTTGAGAGCGCCACCATCTTTTGCTTCAGCGACTGCCAGGCAATTGGCGCCGCGCCGAGAAAGACAAGCACCCCGGAGGTGCTCCAGCGTCCATCCACGTCGCCCGCCATGTCTGCATCGCTGAAGGCCGTGATCCCCGGCTCACCCTCTTTTGCCTTGGTTGGCGCCTCGGCCAAGACCGTCGGTACCGTAGCTTTGCCGCGCTTTGGGAAGACGATGGCCTGATCCACCGTGCCCTTGACATAGTGCAGAAGCCGCTTCACTGCCGTCCAGTGATCTTCCCGAGGATCCTCCATGAACCGGCTCACGTACCTCACCGCGAACGCGATGTCCGGGCGGGTGTGAGTGAGCCAGCGTAGCCCGCCGACGATGCTCCTATAGCGTGTCCCGTCCACCTTCTCCGCCGTACTCTGCTTGGAGAGCTTGATCCGCTCCTCCATTGGAGTCACCATTGGCTTGCAGTTTGCCATGCCAGCCCGCTCCAGCAGCTTCAGCGCGTAGGCGCGCTGCCCCAGCGTGACCCGGTCCTTCCCCTGTCTCACCTCGATGCCGAGGTAGTAGGAGAGCGCGCCAAGATCGCTCATCTTGAATTGTGCCGCCATCTCCTCCTTGAATGCGGCGATGTCTTGCTCCCGGGCGCCGGTGACGATCAAATCGTCCACGTACACACCGACGATGAGTTCCTCCTTCCCCCATCGTCGTGTGTATAAAGCATGCTCGGTGGCGCATCGTGCGAACCCAAGTTCCGCCATGGTGGCGTCGAGCTTGGCGTTCCACGCCCGCGGAGCTTGACGTAGCCCGTAGAGCGCCTTCCGGAGGCGGAGAACCTTGCGCTCGGCCCCCTGGACGATGAAGCCTGGCGGTTGCTTGACGAAGACGGTCTCCGCCAGGTCGCCATTGAGGAAGGCGGACTTGACATCGAGGTGATGAACCGCCCAGTCCTTGGCCGTCACAAGTGCCAGCAGCAGCCGCACCGACTCCATGCGCGCCACCGGCGCAAACACCTCCTCGAAATCAATGCCTTCGCGCTGCACGAACCCCTGAGCAACCAGGCGTGCCTTGTGCTTCACCACCGCGCCATGCTCATCCTTCTTCACCTTGTAGACCCATTTGAGTCCAATCGGCCGGCATCCAGCCGGCGGATCGACCAAATCCTAGGTCTGATTGGCCTCAATCGAGCGCATCTCCTCTAGCATCGCCTTCAGCCAAGCAGCATCGAGCTCTACGACGGCAAAAGAGGCCAGCTCCTCTGCGCTCATGAGCAGCAGCTCAGCATCGTCGCTGAAGTGCCGCTCTGCCAACCCAGGCAGTGCAGCTTCGCCGATGACTTTGTCCACCCGGCGGAAACAGACCTCCTCCCCTTCATGATAGGCGTCGACGAACTCCATCAAATTGCTTGGAGGAGAGGCGAATTTCACTTCGGTCGCCGGTGGACTTCTCTGCACCGGTGGCGACACGGCCGGGGAGTACTGCGGTGTGTACCCTGCCGCGACTGGGTTTGCGGGCTCCCCTACGATGTTGACCGCCGGCGCTGCTTCCCGGTGCCAGGCGCGGCCGTAGCTCCACCCGCCTGCTGTGCACCGCCCCTGCCATGGATGACAAGGCGCTCGACGACGAAGGAGCCACCAATCCCGCTCGCGCCGCCTGCTTCCCCAGTGCCGGCGCATCCCACTTCCAAGCCGCCGCCTCGTCGAAGACGACGTCCCGAGACACCACCACTTTCCCGTCGGCTGGGTCGTAGAGCCGGTAGGCCTTGGACCCTTCCTCGTAGCCGAGAAACACCATCTTGGTGCTCTTGTCCTCCAGCTTGCCGAGCCCCAGCTTGGTGGCCTTGACATGGCCAATGCAGCCAAACGTGCGCATGAACACGACGTTCGGCTTGCGCCCATGCCAAGCTTCAAATGGCGTCATCCCCTTCAGGGCCTTGGTGGGCGCGTGGTTCAGAATGAACACCGCCGTGCTCACCGCCTCGCCCCAGAACGCCGCTGGCATGTCCTTGGCCTTCATCATGGAGCGAGCCATACCGACGATGGTCTGGTTGCGCCGCTCCACCACCCCGTTCTGCTGCGGCGAGTATGGCACAGTGAGGTGCCGGATCACCCCCTCGTCGGCGCAGTAGGAGGCGAATTCCACCGCCATGAATTCGCCGCCGCGGTCCGTCCGGAGAACACGTAGCTTCTTGCCAGACTCCGCCTCGGCGCGCGCCTTGACGCGCTTGAGCCTCGTCCTTGCTCGTTAGGAGCTGCAGCCACATGTAGCGGCTGCAGTCATCTACGAGCAGGAGGAAGTACCTCCGTCCGCCGTGGTTCACCGGTGTGATCAGCCCGCAAAGGTCCCCATGGACCAGCTCGAGCGGATCAGCCGCGCGGTACTTCGCCGTCTTGGGGAATGGCTGCCGCCTCTGCTTGCCAGCAAGGCAGTTGTTGCAGAGCTCGCCGGCGTGCTCAATCCATGGTAGCCCGGTCACCATCTTCCCAAGCCTCGCCAAAGCGTCGAAGCTGAGGTGCCCGAGTCACCCGTGCCAAAGCCACGGCTCCTCGGTGCCGTGTGCCGCCAAACACACCGGCTGTTCTACCTTGAGATCGAGGAGGTAGAGGCGGTTGCGGGAGCGTGTCACCTTGGCGAGCAGACGCTGCTCCCTTCCCCGATCCGCAGCACGCTGTCGCGAATCAAGACCTCGCTGCCACGCTCGTCAAGCTGTCCGAGGCTGATGATGCTCGAGCGCAGCTCTGAGATGAAGTATACGTCGTTGAGCGCTCGATGCTCACCGTTCTGGAACCGGAAGAGGACGGTGCCACGGCCTCGGATGTGCACCCTGGAACCATCGCCAAAACTTCATGGTTCCGGCAGCCACTTCATCGAGCTCGGAGAAGGCAGTGCGGCACCCGGTCATGTGGTTGCTTGCGCCGGAGTCGAGGTACCACCTTTGCTCCAGCTCGTCGCCGACTGCGCCCAGGTGGACTTGCGCGCGTGGCTCGTCAAGTTCGACGGCCTGTGGCGCAGTCCCCTGCTCCGCTTCTGCCTCCCCTGCTTCACCGTCCTGCAGCGCGCAGTGCTCCGCCATCATGAGCGCCAGCTCGTCGTCGCTGTCCGCCTGAGTCAGGTGCGCCTCCTCCTTCTTCTTCGGCTTCTTCTCCGGGCACTCCCGCGCCCAATGCCCCACCTTGCCGCAGCGCCTGCAGGCATTGGGGTCGACGTTCTTCTTCTTCTTGTCTCCCGGTGGCTTGCCGCGCCGCTTGTCGCCGCGATTTCTGCCGTGGCTGGAGCCTTCCCCGGTCCGCCGCCTCTCCTTCACGTGCGCAGACCACTTCTCCTCGGTCAGCAGCAGCTTGCCACCACCTTCTCCTTCTCGAACGTCGCCGGCGTGCGATCCTCCACCGCGCGCAAGCACCCCGTCACGTCCTCGAGGGAGATCGCCTCGAGGTCCAGCATTGTCTCGATGGAGAGCGCGAGCTGGGAGTACTTGTCGGAGATGACTCGAAGCAGTTTGGAGATGACGTCCTCCTCGTCCATCTTCTTGCCGAGCGCAGCCATCTCGTTGACCAGCGACTGCAGCCGGAGCGCGAAGTCCTCCACCGATTCGTCGACGCGAAACTTGAGGTTGTCGAACTGACGGCGCAGTTGCTGCACCTTGGCCTTCTTGGCTCGGTTAGAGCTGACGCAGAATGAGGCAAGCATGTCCCATGCCTCCTTTGCCATCTTCTTCTCCCCGATAGCCTGATGGAGCTCCTGCGGCGTGGCCACGAGCAACGCCTCCATGGCGCCCACCTCCGCTTCCTCATCTGCGTTACCAGTGTCCACGGCTTGCCAGCACTTGCGGGCGCGCAGCTTCCACTTCATCTGCACCGCCCACTCGCCGTAGTTGGTGCGTGTGAGTTGTGGCCATGACGTGGCACCCACCTCCCGCACCTCCATCCTGGGCTGGGGGACCACAATCTCCTTGTCCTTGGAGTCATCGGCCCCCTTGCCGCCCTTAGGAGAGTCGTCACTCATCGCCGACGGTTAAACGCAGCAATGGCAACCTCCCGGAGCTTTGGTACCAGCTGTTAGCCCACAAACTGATCCCAAGGTGAGCAGGACCTGCTCGCCTTCCTTCTCACTCCCTGAACCAAGGTGGAAGAAGAGCCTTGAGCTCAATCACACACACACACACACACACACATCCACGGTTCACGGTTTAGCAGTGGCTAAACCTGAAACTCTGAATGTTGTGGCAAATGAACTGCCTTTTCCTATTGCATTGCAAGTGTATAAATACTAGTTGGCTACCTACGACAGGGTACAATAGATATGGCTGAGTACAGCCTGGGTATGGCTGAGTACAGCCCCTCTACTCTAGTACTATTGCATACATCACCCACTACCAACTAGTGATGATGCATAATACCAACTACTGTACTGCAATTGGTCTATTGCCATACTGCTACAGCTGACCACTAGTTGGTCCTTGAGAAATGAGGGAGACAGCAGGAGATTA
The DNA here is from genome assembly GCA_015844335.1 of Chrysopogon serrulatus. Taxonomy (NCBI): domain Eukaryota; kingdom Viridiplantae; phylum Streptophyta; class Magnoliopsida; order Poales; family Poaceae; genus Chrysopogon; species Chrysopogon serrulatus. The sequence goes on along the minus strand of JADLZL010005654.1, from coordinate 54,310 downwards.
CATGTAACATTTGGATCATAGTTTTAAATCTCCGGCTATAGCTGTTTGAGGCTGATCAAGCTTCGAGCTATAGCCCGCTATATCCCGCTATATCCCCATTTAGCCTCCGCTATAGCTGTTTTAGAGGCCATCCGCTAAATAACCTTAGCCGGCGATTTAAAACCTTGGTTTGGATGCAACAAACTTTATGATTTTGGAAACCATGGTATTGCTGAAACTATAGTTTTTTTGGAGTTTTAAAAACTTCACTTTAGAGCTCTTTTTTTTAAACAAGGCTGAACTTACTATGGCAAAGTTTCCTGAAAAGGAGCATGCAGTAGTAATTATCATCTTAGTGGCACGGTACTAGAGAAATCAATAGACTTAAATAGACTGATTGAAGTAATAGACATCACATGAACAGGTACTAGCTGAATTAGTGATTGGTTAGGACTTAGAGTCATCACCCATCCCAGGTCGCTCTCTGTGTTTGTCCTCAAGGATGCCAACGGTCGGCAGCAGAGCAGGGAATACATTAATATCAACAGAATACAATACATACATGAGGATGTTGAGGGGGAGACCCCTGTCGATGAATTGGGACGCGAAGGCGCGGACCGAGGCCATGGACGAGAGGTCGAGCTCCATGACGTCAAGCTTGGCCTCCGGCGCCTGGGCAAGGATCGCGTCCTTAACGGCCTGAGCGGCGGGGAGGCTCCTGACGGCCATGACGACGTGGGCCCCGCGCAGCGCCAGCGTGCGCGCCGTCTTGGCGCCGATGCCGCTGGACGCTCCTGGATGGGATTTGGTTCGATTATTAGTAAAGGTTTAGAGGGATTTTGGGATAGGATTGCTATGGAGAAGGAAGAAGAAGTGTTAGGGAATAAGTACTGACCGGTGACGATGGCGGTGAGGCCGGCGGCGGAGATGCCCTGCGTGACTTGGTCGGCGGTGGAGCTCCAGGAGAAGCCGGAGGGGCCCCGGCGGCCCAGAAGCCACGAGGCCAGCATCTTCACTCCCTCCCTCTCTTGGTTCTGAAAATGGCAAGACTCAAGAGCCTGCCGCAGGAAACCAGCCAACTCCGCAGTCCTGGCGAAGCTGTCCGAGTGGTTTTCTGGACGGCGGCTTCGGCGAAGTCTTTTGCTGTTTGTTGATCTTGTTCCTACGTTGACATTTGAGCTAAAGCTGGTTCACCAAGTGAGGCAAGATTCCCCCCATGCGGCAAAGCATCTTTTTGCTCCGTCTTCTTTGGACGCATGCAGCACGATCATTATTCACTTATTATCATAAGCTCAAGGTTTTCTGGACGGCGACTTTGACGAAGTCTTTTGCTGTTTGTTGATCTTGTTCGGTTGTTCCTACGTTGACATTGAGCTAAATCTGGTCCACCAACTGAGGTAAGATTCCCATGCGGCAAAGCAATCTTTTTTCTCGTTCTTCTTTGGACGCACGCAGCACGATCATTATTTACTTATATTATCATAAGCTAAACGTACTGCTCAAGGAAGTCTGGCGCGCGATTACCATATTTTTAGGACTACCAAATATACCACCGGAAAAAAACTATAAAATATTAATATAGAAATACGATGTGAATGCTACATATTTATCTATGTTTCGTTCTTGCTATAGCTTTAAAGCTATAGTTTATTTTATGATGACCGTGACGTCTCTTAATATAAGTTGATGTTGATAATACTAGCATGATAATATCATACTAAAAGCACTGTCGTATTACAGTACAACCTTCACTTTTTTCTTTCCGTTGGAAGTAAAAAAAAATTAATCATAAATATATCATAACTTTAATTTCCATACTAATTGTTCAATTTCTAGAACTTTAATTTCCATACTATCTAATTGTTTCTAATCATCTAAATGAACTCACACAAAATGTTGAGTTGCAAAATAATTTTAAAAAGTTCATGAAAATAAATAACAAAATTCATGTGTATTTATAGCCAAATTTTGCTAGAGGACACTATAAAAATAATTTTAAAAAATTCATGAAAATAAATAACAAAATTCATGTGTATTTATAGGCAAATTTTGCTACAGAACAATATAAAAATGCCTAATATGCTGCTGGACATTACCATAAGCCAAATTTGACCATTACCATTATAAAATCATGTTCATTTGCCATAAGAATGGATCATAGAAATGAACTAAATATTCAGCACAGTGTTAGACAAATGCACGCGGTTTTGTGGTATTTTTCATCAGCATATTAGTCATTTTTATGGTGTCTGTAGCAGTTTGCTGTATTAATTTATACTATCTTGCAGCACACATACAAGTGAAATTTGTATGATTTTTTTCCTTAAATTTTGCGTGTGAATAAATATATAGATGCAATAAATACATATCAAGTTTCTTTTTAAATTAGTCTCTACTCTCTCCATCCTAAATTATAAGACGTTTTGATTGTTTTTAGATTCATAGATTGCTATGCATTTAGATATACGCCATGTCTAGTATATAGTGAAAGCAATGTATCAAAAGAAACCAAAATGTATTATAATTTGAATGGAGGGAGTGATGAGCCCATGACTCATCAAGATGATCATAAAAGCAAGTCTAGTATTATTGCAAATATTGCAGCCGATAATTCTTTGAAGCCCTCTGATATTAAATTTGGAGCTATTATTTTTGATAAGAAATATAGTGAGAATATGATGGATAAATTTACTACTGCCGGATGTCATCAAATATACTTTTTAGAGGTGCATTATTATTTGGAAAAGAGAAGAAAGGAGAAGGCAAGGAAATATGTCTATTTAGAGACCATGCACGTGGAGATAAAAGGCAGCCAATCAGAATACGTCCACATTATCTGGCAACTGATTCCGAGCAAGGTAATTAGCAACGCTGCCGTATTATTTTAAATATTTCCTATTGGCAGAAGTAGTATGGCTAGCTAGTACGTCAAAATAAGTTTGGTTCTATTCTAGTCACGCCTGTGTGTGTTGGACTCACGGTGCCTGAGTCTGGTGGGAGTCGATGGTTGGCCTGCGAGCCATATAACCTGGACGCTGTCCCTGTAATAGATTAGATTGAATTTTATTTGGAGGAGTTATCCCTTGTCGAGCCGCCGCTCGAGAACCCTAGCTGCTGGGGTGATTGATCCGGATCCTTCGTGGATTTATGTGGAGTGCGTGATTGAGCTGCTACAGTTCGGGCACGTTGCTTGGAATCTTGGAGTTCCCTCTCTTCTGATCGTGGTTCGCCGTGGCCGCGGGTGGAAGAAGTTATCTAGGGTTTGGATTGCATCCTTTGTAAGCCGATCCTTTCTATTTTATCATCGCTACTGAGTTGATTAATCCAATTCAATACTATTCGGTCCTGCTTGTGTTTATTAATCTGGGTTACGTTGCGGCTGGTGGATAATTTTCTATTATCAATACAGCTCATATTTGATTTATCAAAGGAATATCTAGATTATTTATATTATTCTATCGTTGGTACTGTACTTGGCTGATTCGTCACTACAAATTGGTCGAGTGTTCTTATTAGCTGGTGACGTGAGATTAATCGGAGTAGTGCTGCTGCCATACTATTTGCATTATCTGGTTAATAATATCCAACATTAGTCTGGTGACGATATTGAAGGAGGTTGGCATTGATTTTCTGAATATTATATTTGCTTGTTTGCGGATCTGTTTTTGCTGCTGCTCACGTTAGCCTTAGAAGGGATTTCAGTGGCTGGACATTATTTATTCTCAGAAAAGGCTGCATGATAAATATTTGGTGGCTGCAATTTTGCTCCGTGAAAGATTGGGCAAATTATTTTTGGCACCGTAGGCGTATCCTCATCAGGGAGCATATTTCTACATAATGTGTGGCGTCTATAGGGCTAGGTTTTGGTTTTTTTTTTTTCTTTTAGTTTTAGTTTTTAGTGTATGAGAACTATAGTTTGAAAAATAACACCTACCTAATGCAGCAAAATATCAAAACTAGAGCTAGATAATGAGCTGACTTGACTCGGCTCGTTCTGGCTCGCTGAGATGATGAGCTAGTTTGGCTCGACTCATTATCTCAACGAGCCAAAAAGTCAGCTCAGCTTAACTCATTTAAAATCTCGAGCTGGCTCGTTAATCTCGCTGAGCAAATATAAAAAACATACTGTTGACACCTATTAACATACAATCTTCATTAGCAAAAATTCCTTTATCATACATGAATATCTATTAGAATAGGGTCATCACTGATAATTTTCACGAGTTTTGGTGAATTGTGTATTTTTTAGGGAATTATCCAGAAAAGCTTAAAAGAGGGATTAAAGTGCATTTCTGTCATGAAACTTATCCATGAGATGTTAGAGCGCTTAGCCAATCATTCTTTTTTTTGTTTTTTTGATGGTTATTCAGGATATCACCAAATTCCTATCCACCCTGATGATCAAAGCAAAACCATATTTACATGTCCTTATGGAACTTATGATTATCGGAGAATGTCGTTTGGATTATGTAATGCACTCGCTTCTTTTCAAAGATGCATGATGTCTATATTTTCTAATATGATAGAAGAAATCATGGAAGTTTTTATGGATGATTTTTTAGTTTATGGAAAAAATTTTGATGATTGTCTAGAAAATCTAGATAGGGTTTTGCAAAGATGTGAAGAAAAGCACTTAGTCTTTAACTGGGAAAAATATCATTTTATGGTTAGAGAAGAAATAGTGTTAGGACACCTAGTGTTAGAGAGAGGTTATAGAGGTAGATAAAGCTAAAATTGAAGTAATTGAACAACTACCTCCACTTGTTAATATAAAAGGAATCCGAAGCTTTCTTGGTCATTATGGTTTTTATCGTAGATTTATAAGAGACTTTTCACATATTGCTAGGCCAATGACTAGATTATTAGCTAAGGATGTACCTTTTGAATTTGATGATGAATGCTTAGAATCCTTTAATATTCTTAAGAAAGCACTTATATCAAAGCACCAATCATTCAACCTCCCGATTGGTCTTTACCTTTTGAAATTATGTGTGATACTAGTGATTATGCTGTAGGAGCAGTTTTAGGGTAAACAAAAGATAAGACGCATCATGCAATTGCTTATGCTAGCAAAACAATGACGTAAGCACAATTAAATTATGCAACAACCGAAAAAAGAACTCTTAGCTGTCATTTTGCTATTGATAAATTTAGATCTTACTTAGTTGGAGCTAAAATAATTGTTTATACCGATCATGCTTTGCTCTTAAATATTTGCTCACTAAGAAAGATGCTAAACTACGCTTGATAAGATGGATCTTATTACTTCAAGAATTTGATTTAGAAATAAAAGATAGGAAAGGAATAGAAAACCCTGTTGCTGATCATTTGTCTAGAATGCATTTTATAGAACCTTTAGAATTACCTATCAATGACTCATTAAGAGATGACATGTTGTTTAAAGTGACCAAGTCAGACCCTTGGTACGCGAATATTATCAACTTTATGGTTGCAGGTTACGTACCACCAGGAAAAAATAAAAGGAAGCTTATTTATGAAAGTCGTCTCCATAAATGGGATCCACCATACCTCTCTAGGGTTTGTTTAGATGGGCTACTTAGAAGATGTGTACCAGTGGAAGAAGGCATGCAGATCATTCAGAAATGCCATTCATCACCATATGGAGGTCATTATGGGGCATTCCGCACTCATGCAAAAATCTGGCAGAGTGGTTTCTTTTGACCAACCATGTATGAAGACACCAAAGGTTTCATCCGAAGATGTGGGTTGTGTCAGAGGCACGGGAATATCAATGCTAGAGATGCTATGCCAATCACCAATAATCTTCAGATAGAGCTTTTTGATGTCTGGGGGATAAATTACATGGGACCATTTGTGAAATCAAGGAATTATGAGTACATTTTGGTGGCAGTTGACTATGTATCCAAGTGGGTAGAAGCTATGCCATGCAAGAATGCTGATTCAAGACACTCAAAGAAGATGTTTGAAGAGGTTATATTTCTAAGATTTGGAACACCAAGGATGGTTATAAGTGACGGAGGAACACATTTCACTGATAAGAAGTTTCACTTATACATATAAGCTTATGGAATACGACATAATGTCACTACTCTATATCATCCTCAGACAAGTGGCCAAGTAGAAACATCAAACAAACAAGTCAAAAATATTCTTCAGAAAATAGTAAATAAGATGGGAACTATGTGGAAGGATCAGTTACCTGACGCACTATGGGCATACCGTACAGCATACAAGACACTCTTAGGTATGTCACCATATCAGCTGGTATATGGCAAGACCTGCCATTTACTCATAGAATTAGAGCATAAAGCTTGGGCTATCAAGAGATGGAACATGGATTTAGAAGCCGCTAGAGAGAAAAGAAAAATGCAACTATCAGAATTAGAAGAATAGAGAGAAAAGGCCTATCATAATTCAAAGATTTATAAAGAACGAACAAAAAGATGGCATGATAAGAGGATCAAAAAGAAGAAGTTTGCACCAGGAGATAAGGTATTACTTTTTAATTCCAGGTTTAAATTATTCGGGCTTGGAAAATTGCAAAGCAAATAGAAAGGACCATTTACTGTTGTGAAGTCATCACCACATGGAGCGGTAACTCTACAATCAAACGAAGGTACGTTATTCAAGGTAAATGGGCAGCGACTTAAACTTTTTCTAGAACCATTTGATTCAGGAGTAGTTGATGAATTAGATTTTATCCAATTACCAAATTATTAAGTTCTGTTCTTCTCCGGTACAAAAATATGTCTCGCAATGTAACTAATAGAAAGTAGTTAGAGTCCGAAGGCACCACGAAGGAGGGCACCCCGAGAGGACCCCTGGTGGGGCCGGCCGGCGCCCTAGTGGGGCCGAGCGGCGTCCCCCTGCCCCCTCTCGTCCCGACTCTCGTTCCTCTGTCCTTCTACACCCTTCCTATGCATATTCGCGTATTATCCAACCGTGTTCGGATATTCTTTCATACGGATCCCGTAGAACCTAGGTTTTGTCCTCATCCTGTCTCCTGAAAACCATATAAATACGTACCTAGACCCCCCTCAATAGTATCCCATAACCAGTCACCTCTCTCCTCTAGAGAAACTCTCCAATCTAGATCTAGTAGCAATGGCGGACAAGGCGATCGTCTCCTACGGCGCGGACTTCAACAACATCCCCAGCGATGATTCGAAGGCCCTCGTCCTCGCGCAGTCGAAGCCTCTCGCCGTCGTGCCGCCAAAGCAAGTTGCTACTGTACCCCAGCGCCATGAGCATGCCTACTACATACAAGATCCATCTGCTCTTCCTCCACCACCTGCAAGACTACTGCTTGAAGGAGGTGCTAAGGGGAAGCAAATTGCTATTCCAAAGGGTACTCCGCTTCTTCCACCTAGAGACAATGAACGGCTCTTGTCGGTCCAAACCGATAAGAAAGGAAAGCTGGTATGCGCCAAGTACCACCACTTTGCCCGCCCCGCCCCAAGGAGTTCGTGCAAACCCCAACGAGGTCTGCTACACTGAGCACATCCCGCCTAAGCCCAAGCCAAAGAGGAAGAGAGCTGCACCAGCATTAGCAGTAGAAAAGGTTACTAAGCAGCCAACACTTTCTCTACGCATTCTCAGTGAGAGGCTTGAAGGCCTCTCTAACACTGTTAAAGGCTTAGAGACATCTGACAAGCTACGGAACAAGATAATAGAAGACATGGCTAAGCAGATAGAGATCAATCTCAAGTTAATCCACAGTCTCAAGCGCGATAAAGACAAGCTTGAAGCAGAGGTTGCAACCCTCAAAGAAGAAATTTAGGGCCTCAACAATGAAGGGCAGCCATAGTTGCCTAGTTATCTGTTAATAAGGCACATTTCCGCTAGGTTCGGTTAGTTAATTGAGTCAGTTGAGTCATGAATTTTTCTTAGGACAAAGCCTAATGAGCTAGGGCAGTCGTTAGCTCAGTCGTTAAAGCGTCTGTTGAGTTATATTATATCACCGCCATAAATGAATAAAGTGTCTTATCTTTTATATTAATGTTTTATTATCTACTCTACTCTCTATTTTTTGTATGTGTTTGTCTCCACATGTTGCACAGTATACAGAAAAACAAGTGTGGGGGAGGCACATTGCAATCACGGAATAAAAATTCGATCGGAGAAATAGCGTAATTGAACATAATCGAACTGGACCACGCCAAGCAGCGGCCAGCCCCCCACGGGGCCACAGAGGCCCGCCGACCGGCCCCTCACGGCCGGCCGGCCGCCCCGCACCCACTTGCCTCCTCGCTCGGTCACGGTCGGGTTTGAGTCGAATACAATATAATTGCATATATTCCATTCTGAATTGTTATCCGAATTATAAATCTTCATATTAAATGTTTTTAAGAGATGATAAAAACCATTTAATCTATGACTTGAAAATAAATCATATAACACTTTTCTAGAGTCATGATTGCTTGTGACATTTATAATACCTCATGAATGCTTAAGTTATTGTTATGAACATGAGATAGCAAAATACTTGAATGCTCAATTCCCGATAATTTGTCTTTGAAAAACTTGTTAGCTTCACTTCTCCTTGTGGTGGAAACAAATAATAATCAAACTACTCTAATTATGATGGCTTTGGTCGAGAGGTTTATCATATTCCTAGTATCATAAAATAAAATTAAATAAAAAAACTCTCTTGAATATTATTGTGAAGGAGGCATGAGCTATTCAAAAAGAGATCCGAGGAAATAAAAAGGGACGAGTGTCCGAAACCTTAAAAAGATAGATCACGAGGAAATAAAAAGGGACAAGTGTCCGAAATTTCGATTCAATGAGAAAAAAAATAGGAGCATGTGCTCAGTAGAATTAGCCTAAAAAAATAGCTCATGGCCCCTCTAACATAATATGCCAAGAGAGGATAAATTTTTTCTGATCTAGGAATATGATATTTCTCTCCCTGGTTATGAATATCAAAATTAATATCACAACCATTGATGCCACTACAAATAAGAGAGGATCGAAGCTATGTTTTATTTGCAAAACCCATTTACTCTCCAACAGACAGAATTAAAGGAAAAGAGTAACCTATTTCAAGCTATCCTGCCCCTCAATCACTCAAGAATTCATGATTGGCACTTTAAATTCCACCGTGCATGGTAACTAGACTAGTTTTATATAATTCAATTCTCAAATTATGCATTAAATGCTTATTCTTTTATGCTAAAACCAACCTTTTTCTCGGGACGAGTAAAAGGCTAAGTGTGGGGGTAATTGTTGACACCTATTAACATACAATCTTCATTAGCAAATATTCCTTCATCATACATGAATATCTATTAGAATAGGGCCATCACCGATAATTTCCACGAGTTTTGGTGAATTGTGTATTTTTTCGAGAATTATCCAGAAAAGCTTAAAAGAGGGATTAAAGTGCATTTCTGTCACGAAACTTATCCGCTGTTGACGGCCCTTAATGTCAATTATAACCCATCAACTATTACGTATAATAACATGAAATGAATCACGAACCATAGTTATAGGGTTTGATTCTAACAAGTTCCATGAGTTTTGGTGAATCATTGTTTCTACAGGTACATACTGGAATAGTTATCAAAGAGAGCCAATATGACAGTATAAAAGTATCTCAAATGATGGATTAGAATGCACCATTGCGACGGGCTCGTCGAGACGATCGAAACGGACATATCATTTGCCTTTTTCGGAGTTTCGGATGAAAAGATATTAATTCCACCGCGGGGGCTGCACTAGAAGACTCCAGAAGGCGCGAGAAGACACTACGACGAACCGGATCGCCACCCGCCGGGAGGGTGGGACCGGCCGGTCCCACCCTTGACCGGCCGGGTCGGCTCGGTCGCCAAATGGGCCCAGCTTTGGCCCAGTGCTCCACCGCCTTAGGGTTTCAATCTCAGCCGTCCGCCAAAGTCGGTTTGATCCAAGGGCTCACGTTAATCGCTCGGGTCTATAAAAGGAGCCCCAGACCCCAGGGGGGAGACACCCCATGAAACCCTAATTCATATTCTCTGAGGGAGACTCATCTGAGAGGGGTCCCTTGAATGGATCAACCTCTCAGGAGTCATTAGAAAATAGGGAGAGAGGAGAGGAGAGAGTAGAAGGTGGAGCCGGCCTGTCGGATCCCCTCAACTTTGTACCTCTACGGAGACGATTCGTCATCGATTCATGTTCAGGTTCTTCTGTTGGTAACTCTAAGTCTTCTATTTAATTAAGTTCAGTTCTTACTTTACTTTGCTTACGGGATCTCCGCTCGTATTGAGTGCTCTAGTTATTGCGCATAGCTAGAGTAGTAATCGTTAGTGTAGACGTGGTGTCTAGACTAGTGTTTACCTGAGTTTGCGCCCAATTCTTACGGTTAGTTGTGGTAGCCTCTAGAGGTGATAGCTCTATTGGTCTTCGTATTCCACCACGTTGGAGTTGGTGTTCCGTAGAGCTTTTGGCAGCCTCCCCCAACTACTTTCTTCCCAGTCTTATTCGAGAGTTGGAAAGGTACTGTTGCTCCAAAGTAAGTTAAGTATAGTAAGCCTGATCCTTAGTTATCTAGTTGACCTGAGACAACCCCTCTCTACCCATAAAAAAATATTTACCTTTTCTATCCTTGGACATTCTTGATTCATTCCTAGTACACTTCACGTTCCTCGTGGAAAATCGATACCTTGGAATACTCTAGGGTGAAAGCTACAGCGGTATCCGTGCGCTTGTGGATCTTTTTTCGCTTTATGCGTTAATATATACCAACAAGCTTTTCGGGCGCCGCTGTGAATCCAGTTCTTCTAGAATCGAACCAAGTTCGTCCGTATATCTTTTATTTTCCTTTTTATCACCACCTTTACCCTACCACATGGATTCCACGCCTATCTTTCAATTCTCGGCTCCAAAGGGTGAGTTGCTAGATCCTCCACCATCATCACATCCTATACTTACGGATGGCTATGAGCTTCGCCCTGCGTTTATAGCCATGTTTTGGGAGCAACCCTTCTCTAGATTAGAAGACGAAAATCCGTATATCCACCTTAGAGAATTTGAGCAGTTGTGTTCTTGCTTGACTATTGCTGGCATGACACAAGAGACCATTAAATGGAAATTGTTTCCGTTCTCACTTTTGGAAAGAGCGAAACAGTGGTATGCTCATACTGTAGGAGGGGTAAATGGAAATTGGAATGAACTTCGAGACAAATTTTATCTTGCTTTCTTTCCTCTTCCTAGGATTGCCGCCCTTCGAATAGAAGTTCTCACCTTTCAACAAAAAGAGAAGGAGACATTAGGAGCAGCTTGGGCTAGGTTCTTAACTCTAATCAATACCGGTCCAACCCTTCACTTGCCTGACCACGTGCTTCTCTACCACTTCCATCTTGGTCTTAGCAAGGAAGCCACTCTACACCTTGACTTGTCTTCTGGAGGTTCATTCTCACACAATACCATGAGTGAGGGGAAAGCCATTCTAGAGAAAATCCTTGAGAACACCCCTTACACTGGCATTTTTGATGAATTTCCTGAAGAAGAAGTTAAGGCAAGCCCTGACCAACAAGAGGAGGTAGACACAACCGAATCTAAAATCACTGCAAATCCATCTGATAATTTGGTTGTTAAAGAACCTCCCATTGAGGAAACCCAAGACAATCTGGAAGATGATGAACCCCATCCTTCCATGTTTCCCTTTGAAATCGAGGATGGTCTTTTTGAAGATTTTGGAAATGCCTCGAATTTACCGGTCCAAGCGAAGCCTCTGGTACACTCTATGGATGATGATGGTCCAATTAATGATTCTTTCCTTATGGAACATATTAAAGGACTATCTGCCATCATGAGTCGTGAGTGGTTGGCAGAAACGGAGTTATCCACCGAGGTAGCCCGAATCATTGCCCCCTCAGATGTTATCACTTGTATCCTTAAGGGAACCACCATAGAGGCTCACTATAGTCCTACCATGGGGATGAATATCATTTCAAAGGCTTTGGCTGAACAACTATACCCCAACGAGTTTTTGATCCCATCTCATAAGCTTCTAAGAATTTCTTCTAGAGTTACTCTTAAAAGTTATGGGGTCATAAGGTCCATTCCATTGAGAATACGATGTTCTGAGTATCGTTTAGATTTCCATATCTTTGACATCTCAGATACACCCATCTTGATTGGAGTGCCTTTTAGGATACTCTTCCAAGAAAGACCAAAACAGGGTCTCCTAGATTTAAAGTTAGGAAGTTCTCCTATCACCATCTCACTTGCACACTCAAATAATGCGATAGTAGAACTCAAACCCGAGCAAGACCCTGTTGAGGAAGTCTTAATGGCATCTCTAGAAGACATGGTCCAACCAACTCTCGATGATGAACACTTTATTCAAGAAGAGGAAGAGTTGGCGAGCCCAACAGAGTTAGATGAAATGGAGGAGCCATCACAACCTTCGGTTGAGCTGAAACCGCTTCCTTCTGGCTTAAAATATATCTTTCTCAACAATAATCGAGAAACTTCAGTCATCATAAGTGACAAGCTTTCTGAAGAGGAAAGTCATAAACTTGTCACTGTCCTAGAAAGACAAAAACCGGCCATAGGCTACTCACTCCAAGACCTCAGGGGAATTAGTCCCATCCTCTGCACTCACCGTATTCCCATTGATCCTAATGCTTCACCATCTAGAGAATCACAATGGAGGCTTAACAACGCAATGCGAGAAGTTGTTAAGAAAGAGGTCCTTAAGCTTTTACACGTTGGGATTATCTATCCCGTACCTCATAGTGAGTGGGTTAGCCATGTCCAAGTTGTGCCAAAGAAAGGAGGAATGACGGTTGTGAGGAATGAGAAGAATGAACTCATCCCTCAACGTACTGTCACAGGATGGCGAATGTGCATTGACTACCAAAAACTTAACAAGGCTACAAAGAAAGAACACTTTCCGTTACCCTTCATTGATGAAATGTTGGAACGGCTTGCAAATCACTCTTTCTTTTGTTTCCTTGATGGGTATTCCGGGTATCATCAAATCCCAATCCACCCTGATGACCAAAGTAAGACCACTTTCACATGCCCGTACGGAACTTACGCATACCAAATAATGTCGCTCGGATTGTGTAACGCTCCAGCTTCCTTTCAACGCGGTGCATGATGTCTATTTTCTCTGACATGATCGAGAAAATCATGGAGGTATTTATGGATGACTTTACCGTCTATGGTAAAACCTTCAATGATTGCCTAGAGAATTTAGACAAGGTCTTACATCGGTGTGAAGAAAAGCACTTAGTCCTGAACTGGAAGAAATGTCATTTTATGGTTCGGGAAGGAATAGTGCTAGGACACAAGATGTCTGAACGTGGGATAGAAGTGGATAAAGCAAAGATTGAAGTTATTGAGCAACTTCGACCTCCCACAAATGTGAAAGATATTCGCAGCTTTCTAGGCCATGCAGGGTTCTATAGGCGTTTCATTAAAGACTTCTCTCAAATCGCTAGACCCTTGACTAGCCTTCTAGCCAAAGATGCACCTTTCGTGTTCAACAAATGAAGTGCCTTGAAGCCTTTGAGATTCTCAAGAGGGCACTCATCTCAGCTCCAATAATCCAACCACCGATTGAGTCCGCCCTTTGAGATCATGTGTGATGCTAGTGATTTTGTGGTTGGCACTGTTTTAGGCCAAACCAAAGACAAGAAACATTACGCCATATCCTATGCTAGCAAAACCTTGTCTAGGCCACAACTCAATTATGCTACCACTGAAAAAGAGTTGTTGGCAGTTGTCTTTGCAATAGATAAGTTTAGATCTTACTTAGTGGGAGCGAAGGTAATCATTTACACAGACCACGCTGCTCTAAAATACCTCCTCACTAAGAAAGATGCTAAGCCTCGGTTAATCCGATGGATTCTTACGCTCCAAGAATTTGACATAGAAATAAGGGATAAGAAAGGAGTAGAAAATTCGGTAGCCGACCACTTGTCTAGGCTTCAACATAAAGACACACATGAGCTACCTATTAATGACTATCTAAGGGATGACACGCTCCCGGCGGTAATGACCATGATCCTTGGTACGCGAATATTGTCAACTATATGGTTGCGTGTTATGTTCCACCGTGAGAAGACAAGAGGAAGCTCCAAAGATGAGAGTCGTATCCATTTGTGGGACGATCCATATCTTTATAGGATCTGTGCCGATGGGTTGCTACGGAGGTGTGTCCCGACAATTGAAGGCATGAAAATCATTGAAAGATGTCATTCATCACCCTATGGAGGACATTATGGAGTGTTTTGAACACATGCGAAGATCTGGCAAAGTGGATTTTTCTAGCCAACGATGTATCAAGATACAAAGGAGTTCATCAAAAGATGTGTCAGATGCCAGAAGCATGGGAACATCAACACTCGGGATGCTATTGCACTTACGAACAACCTCCAAGTGGAATTGTTTGATGTCTGGGGAATTGACTTTATGGGACCATTCCCAAAGTCAGGAGATGCTGAATACATCTTGGTGGCAGTTGAATATGTGTCCAAATGGATTGAAGCATTACCATGTCGAGCCGCTGGCTCCAAGCACTCCAAGAAGATGTTCAACGAAGTGATATTTCCACGATTTGGAATGCCTAGACTGGTCATAAGTGATGGTGGCCCACATTTCATCGACAAGAGATTCCGACAGTTCTTGGCAGAAAATGGAGTCAAGCACAACATTGCAACTCCATACCATCCTCAAACAAGTGGTCAAGCTAAAACTTCAAATAAGCAAATCAAAAATATCCTGCAAAAGACCGTGGATGAGATGGGCAAGAAATGGAAATACAAGCTTTCCGATGCACTATGGGCATATCGAACTGCATACAAGACACCTATAGGAATGACACCATATCAGCTTGTATATGGAAAGACTTGTCTTTTGCCGGTTGAATTGGAATTCAAAGCTCACTGGACAATCAAGAAATGGAACATGGATCTCCATCTAGCTGGCAAGAATCGTCAAATGCAAATATCTGAGCTTGAAGAATGGAGAGATAAGGCATATCACAACTCCAAGATTTATAAAGAGAGAACAAAACGATGGCATGATAAGAGGATTAAGCACAAAGAGTTCAAGCCTGGGGACAAGGTCCTACTGTTCAACTCTAGAGTAAAGCTCTTTGGTCATGAAAAACTTCGAAGCAAATGGAAAGGACCATTCAAGGTAGTTGAAACATCACCACATGGTGCCATCACAATTCAAGACAACTCAGGTAACATCTTCAAGGTAAATGGCCAACGCTTGAAAGTATTCTTTGAAACTGAAAACTTAGAAGAAATAGACTTGATTGAATTTTTGCAATTTAATGATCCAATCTAAAAAAAATCAATCTTGCTCTTATTTTCTTCTAGTTTAGGCCAATACCTTAGTTCAATATCAAGTTTTGACTCTCTGGTGTTCCACACCAGAAGAGTCCATGTTGTTTTCACCTGTTTTTGTCTATGAGTTAAAGCCAGGTATAGTCTCGAAGAAGTGTGGGGGAAGGTGACACCTCCACCATGAATAGAAGCATTGAAGCACATCATGAACTAGTGAAGGAGTCTGCATACAACTACTAAAACTCGGTTTGATCTTTCTTGACTCACTCTTATGCTTACCGAGTTTTACACTTGTTATGCATTTGCTTAACCCCTGCAAATTAAAAAGAACCAAACCACACTTTGAATTAACTTTGAAAAGTGACATGTTCATAATATATTCGAGATAGAGGCTTGCATAGAGATTGTTCCAAATACATACACTTATGCTTGTGGGAAGATATCTTGATAGGACAATCATATTGACTAAGTTGTTGTGGAGTGTGATATAGTTCTGGCTTAGAAGTCTTACCAGTTCTAGTCATGGTACTTAGAGATTTCATTTTGATAAATATCATAAAACCATAGTATCACATACTCCTCAATGATCATAAATTTCCTACCAGAGCCATATATAGGATAGAAGCCTTCTACATTCACTACTTGTTGTTGTGTTGAGTTTGGTTGAACTTTGTGATCCTTGTGATAGATTTATCATACTTCCAAGATCAAGATTCATTTGCACGCCACATAAATATGCACTACTCCTACACTGGGAGTAGGCGCAAAATATGCCATTCCATTTAGATCCACCTAAAAATGTTCTTTCCTACACTGGGAGTGAGCAACAAAAACATCCTGATAGGTTTTCCATCCACCCAATAAATGCTCTAGTCCTTGTTGCTATCTCTCAAAAAGTTTTATTGCCAAGAGGAGAGCCATGAGCTATGCAAAAGTATTTTGAAAAAAAAAGAAAGAAAAAAGGGGGAAGTTGAAACAATGGGTACTTAGATGCTCGCCTCCCTAAAAAAAGAGAAGAGAGAAAAGAAAAAAATAAATAAGATAGCTCATGCTCTCTGGCAAGGTTTCCAAGTGTCAAAAGAGAGATATGTTTTCAACGAGCAGAGTAGAATTAGGTTTTGCCACTTCCACCATATATCCACACATGCACGTCTTGATCTAAGAGTATGACATTTTGATCCTAGGATCCGAGTTTTGACTTTACAATATATACGACACAAGTATGCAATCAAGTTTGTCCCTACCTAAGCTCCACATAAGCCTTAGAAGTAGGTTGAGAAAGAAAGGCAATTTCACACCTTGCCTTGGTAAGGAATCATACACCATTGAGCGACTGAGAGTTTTATTTGAGGAGTATAAGTGATCTATGATTTTTCTTTATGAAAACATTAAAAACTCCAAGTTGCTAAGATGAGAATTTGGGATGATAACTTTGCTTCGAGAGCTGTTCCACTTTTCAACCACCTAAGGATGTATGCTAGCCAATACCATAAATCCCACCTGTATAAGGAATGCTTTGGAATAACCTTTTTGCTAGCGACATATCTTGAGATGTTATAATCATGCTTACTTCTATCTTTAGACTTTACTCGAGGACGAGCAAAGAGCAAGTGTGGGGAACTTGTTGACGGCCCTTAATGTCAATTATAACCCATCAACTATTGCGTATAATAACATGAAATGAATCATGAACCATAGTTGTAGGGTTTGATTCTAACAAGTTCCATGAGTTTTGGTGAATCATTGTTTCTATAGGTACATACTAGAATAGTTATCAAAGAGAGTCAATATGACAGTATAAAAGTATCTCAAATGATGGATTAGAATGCACCATTGCGACGGGCTCGTCGAGACGATCGAAACGGACATATCATTTGCCTTTTTTGGAGTTCCGGATGAAAAGATATCAATTCCACCGCGGGGGCTGCACTAGAAGACTCCAGAAGGCGCGAGAAGACACCACGAGGAACCGGACCGCCAGCGGGCCCGGAGTGGGACCGGCCGGTCTGGCTCAGTCGCCAAATGGCCCCAGCTTTGGCCCAGGTGCTCCACCGCCTTAGGGTTTCAATCTCAGCCGTCCGCCAAAGTCGGTTTAATCCAAGGGCCCACGTTAATCGCTCGAGTCTATAAAAGGAGCCCCAGACCCCAGGGGGGAGACACCCCATGAAACCCTAATTCATATTCTCTGAGGGAGACTCATCTGAGGGGTCCCTTGAATGGATCAACCTCTCAGGAGTCATTAGAAAATAGGGAGAGAGGAGAGGAGAGAGTAGAAGGTGGAGCCGGCCTGTCGGATCCCCTCAACTTTGTACCTCTACGGAGATGATTCGTCATCGATTCATCTTCGTGTTCTTCTCATTGGTAACTCTAAGTCTTCTATTTAATTAAGTTCAGTTCTTACTTTACTTTGCTTACGGGATCTCCGTTCGTATTGAGTGCTCTAGTTATTGCGCATAGCTAGAGTAGTAATCGTTAGTGTAGACGTGGTGTCTAGACTAGTGTTTACCTGAGTTTGCGCCCAATTCTTACGGTTAGTTGTGGTAGCCTCTAGAGGTGACAGCTCTATTGGTCTTCGTATTCCACCACGTCGGAGTTAGTGTTCCGTAGAGCTTTTGGCAGCCTTCCCCAACTACTTTCTTCCTAGTCTTATTCGAGAGTTGGAAAGGTACTGTTGCTCCAAAGTAAGTTAAGTATAGTAAGCCTGATCCTTAGTTATCTAGTTGACCTGAGACAACCCCTCTCTACCCACAAAAAAAATATTTACCTTTTCTATCCTTGGACATTCTTGATTCGTTACTAGTACACTTCATGTTCCTCGTGGAAAATCGATATCTTGGAATACTCTAGGGTGAAAGCTACAGCGGTATCCGTGCGCTTGCGGATCTTTTCTGTTTGCGTTAACATATACCAACATCCGTGACGGAAAATATCGCAACGGGACGTGGGAATCATCTAGAACACACCAGAAGCAACAGGACCCCGAGGGGCCCCGTGGTGGGGCCGGCCAGCCCCACTGCCACGCCGGGCGACCCCCTAGGGTTAGGGTTGGACGCCCCCTTCTGGATTCTTCCTCCACCGCCTCTGAGGAGTCATCTCAGCCCCTCCTTACGTCGGTTTGATCCAACGGCGCGTATCCATCCCACCGGGCTATAAATAAAGGGCCAGACCCCCCCGAAGGAGGCCAGATCAAGAGCTGAAGAGCCAGAGCATTAGATAGATATCCACTAGATCTTGGCTAGCAATCAAGATAGAGATTAGAGAGATAGAGTAGGGGAGTAGAGATTCGGAGGAGTCCCGGCCTGTCGGAGCTTCTTCGTAGCTGTATTCGTCTGGATTCGGCTCCCTCGCCCGGAGCTGCGTTCTAAGGTACTTTTGTATTCGCCATTCTGATTCAAGTAAGCAACTTGTTTTTATTCGTTCTTTGGTTTACAACTCATATTATATTGAGTACTTCGATTTGGGTAGCTCCTAGGTCGGAGGAGTGATTCGTAGCATAGACGTGGTGTCTGGGCTATGGTTGCTTGTAGATGTCCCTTGATTAGTCGGATAGTGGTAGCTCGTGAAGGTGACTTTATAGCTTCATTGAATCCTCTGTAGTCTACTTCCCGTTGATAGGACTGATAGGCTTATAGGTGCTTGGTAGGAGATTACTCTGTTTCTTCTCCTATTCGGGTTACTTGTCCGATTAGACGATATTATATAAAGCTTACCGGCTGTCGGAACTAGAGTGCAATAGCTATTTCCTCGTTCTTGATAGTTTTCTAGATTGTTTGTACTCCTTTTAGATTAAGAGTTATAGACTTAGTCAATAATCACTACTGTTCCTTTAGGTTCGATATTAAAACCGGGTTGATCTTGGTGAAGTGCTGATCAAGATATATCGTAAACGCTTGCGGATAATCTGATTATAATTACTATATAGGATGCTGTTAATTTATACCAACACATACCAAACATATAATATTTATATTTATCTAAAGTTTGAGAATAGCAATAATACAAAAGTAAAACATCTAATAACTTTAAATAAAAAAACTAATATGTACCAACACTATATCCATGCTCTATACTCTACCATACACAATGCGGGTCCATAAGTACCATGAATCCACTAAAAATAAAATAATAAAGTCATAATAATCCTAAGTTTATGGATTCGAGACCAGTTGTCATTCAATTGTAAAGTGGAAGACATAAAGTAATACAAAACTAATATAAGTTCTGGCACTTTTTTCTTGAAGCGTGGTACGTTTAGCTCGTGAACTGCTTGCAAGCTAGCTCGAGTTGAGCTCATCATAGCTAACGAGTTAAAATCTTGACTCCGCTTGAGATGAGTCAGGTCAAGCCAGCTATGAACCGAGCGAGCTAACGAGCTTCAAACTTTTTGCCTAATATTAATCAAACTATGACTTAGGTTATTGTTTGTTGATTCGGTGGTTGGTTTTGACTAAATACAGAGTAGGAAGTCGCGGGGCCGCCACCACTAGGCTGCTGTGCTTGCCCCACGCCGCCACAGGACCGCCACCACTGGTCTGTTGTAGCTGATGTGCGCACGCCACTGACGCACGCCACTGACGTGAGTGTTTTCTTTTTTCTAATCCCGACGTCCCCAAACCAATTTTTGTGCATCCACGTGTGTCTAACCCTCGCATGGGTTTGCTTCTACCAAAACTAGAAAATATTCGAAAGTTTTGTTACTCTCCATAAAAACGCACTGTGGGATCTTATATTGGTCAAAGTTTCTTATATTTCACTAGATTTATAGAAAATTACTCCCTTGATCTCTAGTTATATGTTATTATAATTTTTTTTTTAAAGTCAAAGTATCTCAAGTTTCACCAAATTTATATAATAAGTTAATAATACTTATGATATCAAATAAATATCATTAGATTTTTTATTCTTTGTTAATTATATTTTCATAATACACCTAATTATTATCATAAATCTTTGTAACTCTCTCTATAATTATTACAGGGATAGTATTGCCATTTTATGTTATCTTGATTTTCATGCCTAGTCCTAGAATGCTAACTTATTTGTGATGAAGTAAATACTAATATTATCTTGTATATATTTAGATAAAGTTGAAAAATGTTCGATTTTAGAAAAGTGAATGCTAGAATGCTAACTTATTTTGTGATGGAGAGAGTAAACACTAATATATCTTGTATATATTTAGATAAGGGCTTAAGCGTTTCTACCCTTGTTTTTAAGCGAAATGATGAATTTACCCTTGTTTTTTAACTTTGTAATTTTACCCTCGTTTTTTTTAAAATGACAAATTTACCCATGCATTTTTACCCTTGTTTTATTATGATATATTATTATGATATTTGTGTTTTTACCCCTATTGTACATCAACAGGCTAACATTTTGTGTACAGAATTTTTAGAAAATTTGGCAGCATTTCAGCGGATAATACATATAAACAGAATTTAATATGACACAAACAAATTATTTCACACATAATGCATTAACAACAACAAGATACATAAATTTTTTGTTTGGTTGAACTGCACATCTGAGATCAGCCTAGACATTTCATCGAATATCCTCCATGCAGCCCAGGCCATACAAGAGTAGTAAGCACCACGGAGGCTTCTCAGGCGAAGATCATCTTGCCGAATAAACAATCATTAGCTGAGATATTAAAGTCGTTAGTTCTCATTTGGGAGCATCACCAGCCGTGGTTTTGGAGCATTAGGCTGGTAGTGATCGGTGGAGACTGGCACTGTGCCACGGTCGCAGGGGAGTGCGATGCGAGAATCGTCGCCAATGCAGCGCTGCCCCACTGTTCTTGGCGATAGCAAGGTCCGAGTCCAGGAATGAAGACGCGCCGTCGCCGGATCTCGCCAGCCGCCGTGAGGACGAAGAAGCCACTGTTGACGGTGTTTAACTCTTATTTTCTAACTACCAACTCTCATATAAAATCTACACAACACATCACCAAAAAACTAGAAACAGAACTTATATACTAACATATTCCATAGTTTTAGTAGATAGTATATGTTTTGCAGGACAAGTGTAAAAGAACATCAAATGGAATAAAAGAAGACAGGATATATCTATTAAATCCAGCCCAAAATCCAAAAGCAAAGGAGAAGCCTAACTTACCTGTTACATCTGGGCCAATAATCATGAGGGAAGCAACCTAGGACCACTCAGGAACCCACCACGCAAAGGCGGTGGCGAGGCGGTCCAGCCAGGGTGCAGGCGCACCCTGGTGCGGCCGCACCACCAGTGGCGCCTCCCTGGCCCATCTTTACCAAGGTGGTACATTGAATGCTGGAGAAGGCGGTTGTGGTGGTAGTCCAGGTGCATTGTACCAGAAAAGATCGGTTTGGGTGGAAAAATGAAAGGAACCCCCTCCACCTCACTTATAAAAGGAGGCCTCCCCCTCTCATCAACCAATCATCCAACCACCAAGAGGGCAAGAGCACACACAAGAGCTCCACTTCATAGGGGCCTAGGCCCTAGCTAGCCTAGCTAGTTGTAGTATAGGGAGTGAGTGCGGGAAATTAGAGAGGAGGTTCGGGCGTGTCTGCCATCTCTCGTCTTGGATTCGGTGTCTCCGGGTTGAGGAGGTAGAGTGCCGGACGTGTCCGCTCCCTCTCAACGTGTACCTCTACGGTCATGTACTACTTGGAGTATAAGGTCCATGTTCAACTATGGTGGTGAGTCTCTATTCGTGTTATCTTGTGCATTACATTCTTACGGGTTCGTTGTCTGTTACTTGACTTGGTAGCGGATGCTCTAGTAGAGGGTCCCTGATAAAGACGGATAGCCCTAGCTAACGCTAGAGTAGTAGTCGATAGCATAGACGTAGTGTCTAGGCTAGAGGCTACCCTCATTTGCCTGACACTCCATGGGTGAGGGGTATGTGCTAGGTGGTGACAGCCCTAGCATCATTTGTATTCCCCTACGTTCGGGTGTGGCGTAGAGTTATAGAGCAGTATCACTTAACAGACTAGGTGCGATCTGGTGCCCGAAGCAAGAGTGTAGTAAGCAAGATTATCTTCATGTAGAGAACCTAAATCATAGAAGAACCTCGCTACCCCTTTCCAACTCTACCCTTGTGTGGTCCTTGGACGAGCTAGTTAGAAGAAATACCTCTGTTCCCTATGGAAATACGATACCTTGAATACTTCCGGGTGAATTGCTACGATGGTAATTCCGTGCGCTTGCGGATTCTTTCGCTTTGCATTAAGAAATACTAACAAGCATTTCTGGCCCCGTTGCCGGGGAATGGTTGCTGTATTTCCTGCGAACCTAGTTCGTCCTCGTATCTGTATCTTTTATTTTTTATTCTTTACCAAAAAATAAAAAATATTTTCCACCCACATCTCATTTACCATGAATTCCACTCCTATTCAAAAACTCTCTATCTCTTATGGGGAGTTCATTGAGCCACTATATTTTTCTCCAAAACCAAAACTTTCATCTAGCTATGAACTCCATCCTGGCTTGATAGCCATGGTTCAGGCACAACCCTTCTCAAGGTGTGAAAACAGAAAACCATGCAATCACCTGCAAGATTTCGAGAAAATGTGTTCGTGCCTGATCATCTTAGGCATGACACAAGAAACTCTAAAGTGAAAATTGTTTCTCTTCTCTCTTTTGGGAAAGGTGAAGCAATGGTACACTCATGCCGTAGGATGTACGAATAGGGACTGGGATGAACTTAAAGATAAATTTTGTCTTGCATTTTTTCCTATGTCTCATATCATCTCTCTACCAAGGGTAATCCTCAACTTTGAGCAACATGAGAAGGAATACATAGGTGCAGCCTGGGCTAGGTTTTTATCGTTAATTCATATTGGCCCAGACTTGTCTTTACCTGATAGCATTTTGCTACACCTCTATTGTTCGGGTCTTGACACGGATGCTGACCTATTCCTTGGCATGACCACTAGAGGTCATTTTACACATAATACTGATGGAACAAGTAAAGTTCCTTGAAAACTTCCTAGACACACATGCTTCTTCCGTCATAAGCACTAGATCCCTTCAAGATACGGGCTTATCAAGCTTTAAGGAGCCCTCGTCAGCCAAACCCTCTACAACCCTAGGGCCCTCACCCGAACCGGGAGCACTGAAGGAAAGAGTAATTCATCCTTTGGAGTTCCCCATCCAATTCAAGGATTATGGCAATACCTTGATGCTTTCTGGGCACGAAAACCTTGTCTCTATCGGTGTTTAACCACCGATAGCCTGCCACGGGGTTCCCGTAGCAGTTGATTCGGATCTCGGCAAATACTAGAACTCGGCGGTCATGCAAGAGACACTCAGTTTATCCTGGTTCGAACCCTCGTCGTCGAGTAAAAGCTCTACTCCAGTCGGCCTTGGCCTTTTGCGTTGAATTGATGTATGATTATGTGTTGTTTCAGTAAGGGAGCTCGGGCTCCTTTTTATGAGAGAAAGGAGCCAGAGCTTTGATCCTAATCCTAGTCGAACTAGTGGAGAGAGTTCTGTTTCTATTACAGAAGTTACTTTCTATTTGCCTAACTAGGACACAGGATGTCATCTACTCAAAATTGGTCCTCTTGCTTCTGTCTTGTGGGCCCGCCTAGGTGAGAGTCATGCCGACAGGAAACCGTCTAGGTCCCGCATCGACAAGCCCCCGAGCATTTTGAAGTAGAACTCGGGAGACGTCTTGTTCTTCTGAGTGATGCTTTGAAGTGGTCTTTTGAAGGCTTCTTTTTCTTTTTTGTGCACCGTAGGTGCACTCATTGAGTGTAGCCTCCGAACCTCTTGCTATTTATTTATAAATAGTTGGAGGATCTTAAGGAAAACAGAAAAAAGTTGAGGGTGTATACCTTGTAGCCCCTAAGCCTTCGTCCGAGTTGTTTTAGTAAAAGAAGTCGGATGATGGCTTTCGATCTTTTTGGGTCTTCCTTGAATGCTTCTTTCGGTTGTGCGTCGAAGGTGCACTCAATGAGTGTAGCCCCCGAGCCTCTTGCTATTTGGAACAAAAAGCTGGAGGGTCTTGGAGAGAAAGTAAATTAAAACTGTAGCCCCGAGCTTTTACCGAGTTCTTTTATGAAGAAATCGATCAAAGACTCGTGACTCCCTTTTGCTGATTTGTCTTTTACTGTCCTTTATGTCTGCTTTTGATGGTTGGGCGTTGGCAGCTGGAGCATTAAAAACTATGTGCTTTTACTGTGAGGGGATATCCTTAGGATATGCCTGTTTTCTGCACTCTTTACTGCCCATCTTTAAGTCTTGTCACCGTTTCTCTGTCTGGGTGCACTTGGTCTATGTACACCGATCCTGTCCTATAAATAGGTTTTTTCTTTCGGTTGTTCTCAGGACCTTGAAGTGTGCTACTTTCTGTTCTTGTGAAGATGATTGTTTGTGAGATGGATCAGCCCCCGGGCTTGTTTCTTTTTCTTCCAGTATGGTCTTCTTAGTGGGTAGAAGAAATCTTGAGATAGGGATTAGAGGCAGACTAGTCCTGCAGTAGCATTGTGATTGGAGGCTCGTTCTGGTAGGTAGAAGAAGTCTTGAGATGTGCCCCCTTTGGGTCATTTTGCGATCTCGGTTCTTCTTTTTCCACTCGCCCGGATATCTGTCTGTCTTGATAAAACTACCGATCCGCACAGACCTTTAGCTGTCCGGTGCAGATTAGTAGCCGTCCGACATAGAGCTGGAGCTGTCTTGTTCATATTGGGTCCGATTCAACTTGTGGCTAGAGAGGCCCGATGTGATGCTTGATAATCCAATGCTACTGATGGCGTATTTTGGATGCACTGTGTTGGTGTATCTAGATTGCTTTAGATCTGCTCGGCAACAGCTATCACCTTGGTTGTCTGGGGGTTTGCGTAGTTGTCTTCTATGATAGAATTCTACAGGGTTTCTTGTAGCTGTTGTTTTAGTTTTCTTCTGAATTCGATGGGTCTTGTAAGACTTGTACCTTGTAAGTTCTAACGAAAATATATGTTTTAAACTGAGTCCGAGTTGTTTGAGTTAACAATGCTGGTTGTCTGCCTTCGTGCTGACTTGTTTTGTTTTGGAGAGCTGGTTGTCTGCCTTCGTGCTGACTTGTTTTGTTTTGAAGAGCTGGTTGTCCGCCTTCGTACTGACTTGTTTTGTAATTCTGGCTTCATTTGCGTCAAGGTCTTTTTCATCTTCTTTCTGTTAACGGTGTTGGATTTTACCGTTGGCAAAGTAACGGAATTAGGACCGTTATCCCGAATTTTGGGGGTTTACTGGGCCTTTTCTGTTATTGCGCCATGTATCCGTTGACCTTTTTACCGTTGCTTTGTTAAATGGGCCCTTAAAGCCGGGCCCTTCCTTAGCTTATAAATTAGTGGTTAGGGTGACCGTTCTCCTTCTTCACCTTGCTTCCGCATCTTGAAACCCTAGAAAAAATCCCCAATCTGTTCTTGCTGCTTGTTCTTGCCAAGCGCCTTCCATCTAGCTTCTTGTTGCCTGGTCGTTGTATGGGAAGAAAGAAAACTGCGAGCAAGAAGCAGGTTGCTGAGAAGCCTGTTCTTGAGAAAGAAGTCGACGAGTTGCTGAATCCCGAGTTTGCTGCGATGAAGGCAACCGCCAAGTCGTTCCCTGCTCCGACTACCCAGGAGAGGCATTTGGCTGAGTTGGAGGAGTGGGGGATGATCTAGTCCAAGGATTTAGCTGGCTGGTCCACGCCTGCTGAGCATCGTGTTCCTGTCCCTCATCCTGGGGAGATTGTTCTTTTTGTTTCTTTTGTTCGCGCCGGGCTTTGTCTTCCGGCGTGTACTTTTCTTCACAATTTTCTTCGCTACTTTTGTATCTCTCTCCATGATCTCACTCCGAATGGGATCCTTCATCTTTCTATTTTTGTTCACTTTTGTGAGACTTTCCTTGACATCTCTCCTTCCTTGAATCTTTTCCTTTTTCTTTTCCGCCTTAAGCCACAGCCCCGCTCAGATTCCCTCCATGCCCTTGGTGGATGTGGGATTCAGTTTCGGCAGGGGCGTAAGTCTAGCCACTTTTTTGAGTATGATCTTGTTGAGTCCGTGAAGGAATGGCGTTCCGAGTGGTTTTATGCTGGTAATCTTAGCGGCGGTGACGCTGGCCCAGCCCTTGAGACTACTCTGGATTCCTAATGATCGGTAGGAGAAAGAAGCGACTTAAGCGCCGCCGAAGTTGTTGCTTTGCTTCAAATATCTTTGATAGGATTAGTTTTCTTAAACAGAACGGCTTGTCAGACTTTGCTATAGTGGCTAGCTATCTTCATCGCCGAGTACAGCCTCTGAAGGCTCGGGAGCATTTTGGCTTCGAGTACTCTGGCGCCGAGGATCCATCTCAGATGGTGGCCACTACCGAGTTGTCTGACGGTGAGGTGCTTCTGCGCCTCAAGAAGATTTTGAAGGGGGCCATGGTGGTCCCAAAGATTGGCTTCGAGTATTTTGCCAACAATCCTTCCCCTGCTGTAAGTAGATTGCCCTACTTGTTTTTATATTTTTGAGTACTTTTTAATTCATTCTGACTTATTTTTGTATCTTTGTAGCCTTTTGGCAGGGGTTCAATGTTGATGCATCTCTCTTTGTTGATGGAGAGATTGCTCCTCTTCCGGAGCCTCCGACTGTTAGCCATAAAGTGGTTGACGGCCGGGTTGTTCTGTCAGGAGTTTCTGAAAAGGAGCCCGTTCTTCAGTATGCTCCCTACCAGCCGATGGCCATCCCTCGAGTTACTCGCTCTGTTGGAAAGAGGTCTGCATTTTTCTCCTTAGCCTTCAGGTAATATTCTGATAGGTGAGAAATTTCTTTATTTTGCCGTGTTTTTTCCTTTTTGTGTGTGGTCTTGATTCTTTTTTCTTGGTAGATGGTAATGCAGTCCTCTTATATGAGGATGAGATTGAGGATGTTGATGATTCTCCCCTTCTTCGTCGGTATGTGCTGCTTTTTGGCTTTTTAGAATCTGGAGTAGTTTTTTCTTTTATTTCTTAATTTTTGGTTTTGTCTTTGTAGCCCCCGAGGAACTTCTATTTTTTCCTCGGGTTTGGGAGTCTTGCCGGGTCATCCTCCTTCTACTGCCGAGTTGTTGAAGGGCCTGAATGAAGTTATGCCGCCTCCGCCTTCTTGGCCTCTTCTTGCTCTCCGGCGTGCTCCTCGGTAAGTGTTCCTTTTTCTGGGTTCTTTTTCCCTTATTCTGTCTTTTCATCTTAGTTTTTGTCTTTGTAGGTCGACTGTTGTAGTTTCTTTGACTCCGTCTTCTGATTCTGAGAAGACCGTGAGTGTGGAGGTTGCGGGTCAGGTACTTTCTGTGCCTGATTCTCAGCCGGCTGTGGAATCGCCTCTAGTGGTGACGGAGGCAGTAGCTGCATCTTCTGTGGCTATGACTTCTATGCTTATGGTCGTGGAAGTTACCATGGCTGCTACTTTGGGGGGAGAGCATTTGCCTATTGCTGAGCCTCTGACTTCTTCTCGTCCTCTGGTTGGGTGCTCTTCTCCTTTGCTTCCTTCTCCTGTTCCTTAGGATATGGTTCGTGATATGAAGTTGGTGCAGGAGCTAGAGACGGAGTTTGATCCGAGTTCTCACCTTAGGGGACTTGAGTCTAGATGGAACTCTGTCTAGGCTTCTATTCAATGTTTTGCTCAACAATTCCAAGTGAGTTTTGAAGTTTTCCCTTGTACTTTCTGTTTGCTTGGACTTATTTCCTTTCTGTTTGCAGAGTTATGTCGGAGACTCCGATCTCTTTTTTGGCTCAACTGAGTCGCAGAGGAAACTGCTGGAGGAGCTAGCCTCTTTGAAGTCTGAGCTTGAAGCGGAGCGCCAAGGATGTCAGTTATCAGGGACTGCTCTGAGGGCTCAGGTTGCTGAGGTTGAGCGGTAGAAGTCGGTTGCTGCTGATCTTGAGAAGGACTCTTCGAGGAAGCTGAAGATTCTTGATAGAGACTTCCAAGGTACTTTTATGCCTCCTTTATGTTTGTCTTTTTGATATTATTTCTTTGCTAACTTCTTCTTGTTTGTTTTGAAGCTTTGAAGAAGAAGTACTCTGAAGAGACTGAAGCTTTAAAGCTTGAGGTGAAGACCTTTCGTAATGAGTCGGAGAAGGTAAAGGAAAATGCTGAAGAAGTCCTTGCCAGAGCTCAGCTGATTAGGCGTGGTGCTGATCGAGATCTTTTGTAGGCCAAGGCATCAGTGGAGGACTTATCGAGTCGTCTGATGGCTTCAGAGGAGAGATGGTCGGCCCTTTGGAATTCCGTTCGGAAGGTTGCTGACATGCTTAGAAAGCCTGAAGATGCTAGCCTGACCTAGGTTCAATTCCTACTCCTGCTACTATTGATGGTCATTAATGTCAATTATAACCCATCAATTATCATTAAACTTGACATGAAATGAACCACAGAGCATAGGTATAGGGTTTTGATCTAACGAGTTCCACGAGTTTAGGTGAATCTATGTTTCTACAGGTACATACTGGAAAAGCTATCAAAGTTGACCAATATGATAGTATAAAAGTATCTCAAATGATGGATTAGAATGCACCATTGCAATGGGCTCGTCGAGACGATCGAAACGGACATATCATTAGCTATATTCGGACTCCCGGATAAAAAGATATCGCACCTGCAATTGGCACCTACACAGAAAGGATCTAGAAGGTACCAGAAGACACCACGCCGAAGGGGAGGCCCGGCGGCCACCAGGTGGGACCGGCCGGTCCCACCCCAGACCGGCTGGTCTGGCCCAGAGCCCGATGGCGGCCCACTTCGCCCAGGTTGCTCCACCGCCTTTGAGGATTGATCTTAGCCGTCCACCGATGTTGGTTTGATCCAAGGGCTCACGTTCATCGCTCCTCCCTATAAAAGTAGCCCCAGACCCTAGGGGGAGGACATCCCATGAAACCCTAATTCATTATTCATTAGGATCCAATCGAGAGGCGTCCCTTTGAGGATCATACTCTTATGGAGATCAACACACTAGGGAGAATAGGGCTAGACACTTCAATGTAATAGTTTAGTAATTTGAGAGCTAGGGTTGAGAGGCTTCGTTTCAGATCTTGTCATGGAGCCTTGGAGGTCTGGTATATCTCTGTATCTTATCTTTGCAAGACTTATGCTTTAGTATAATTATCTTCTCTATTTACTTCTATGCCTTCTTTATATGGTTAGTGTAGTTATTGCATCTTAGCATAGGATCTCCGCCTGTATTAGGTGCTCTAGTTATCATATGTAGCTAGAGTAGTCATCGATAGTGTAGACATGGTGTCTAGGCTATAGGTTACCTGAGGTTGCACCCAATTCTTACAGTTAGTTGTGGTAGCCCATAGGGGTGACAGCTTTATGTGGCCTTGTATTCCACCATGTCAGAGTTGGTGTTTCGTAGAGCTTTTTGGCAGCCTTCCCCAACTACTTCTTTCTCATCTATTCGAGAGTTGGAAAGGTACTTCTGCTCCGAAGTGCTATTGTGTGTGCTATACTTACCCATGCATTAGTTATATTCTAGTGTCAACTAGAATAGAACCTGAGTAATAGAGAAGTACATAGGAACCTCAAACTCTCCGATCCCGTTGTCCTCTCAAGTTAGTTGACTATACATATATTATAGGAATCTCCTTTGTGTGTGACATTATGCATAACTCTTATCATTTATCACTTACCTCTGCTTAGGTCTAGTTGGTATACTAGTTAGTAGATACATGATGGTGAACTATCAATGTCTTTAGCCATTGTTTCCCAGTGGTAAAATATAAATAACGATACCTAGAATACTCCTAGTAAAATGCTACAATGGTATTTGATCTGTGCGCTTGCGGATACTATTTCTATATTCTAAATGATGACATGATTTAATACCACACCTCTTGGTGTTATTGCTGGGGATGACAACTTGGCGTTCTAGTAGCGATGCTATGCCCATAAGCATTTTTAGCGCCGTTACTAGAGGTAATATTAAGAGGTGTCAACAAGCATTTTTGATGCCGTTGCCGGAGAAACAATTGGTGTAAAGATTTTGATATTGATCTTGATGTCTGCTAACTTAGTGTCCCACTAGCTTTAGTAGGATTACCTCTATGTTTGTTGAGTTGTGGAACAAGCAGGAAATCAATTGTTCAACCTTCTGGCGAAATTCTACAAGAATAAGACATGGGAGACATTGAACCAAGGGTGCCTAAACATTCATGATCCATCAACAATGGAGCCCTACCATCTCACAGGTTTGTATAAACATAGATATTATTCTAACCCTGTGTAGATTAGAAAAAAAAATCATCGTCACAAGAAGCCAAATCTCATCACGTGTGACGAACAAAGATGCTGCACTACTCACAGAGGCATTATGAGTCATGGTAAGTATGATCAAGAAAGGTGAGATAGTCTTGCTCATGGACTTTAAACTTAATGAGTAGTTATCATATTGCATCCCACTGCATGTTTGCTTTGAACAATCCTTGCATCTATTCTATCTCATATCAAATCCATAGCATGGTTAGTTCATTGCACTTATGCAGAGCACTTGCATCTCTATTTAAAAATAAAAAACATTCACACCAAGATCTTACTTTCATCTCTTTTGAGTAAATCTCTATTTTTTCTTATGTTACCTTTATTTGCTATAGTATGCTTTGCTTTAGAAGTACTCAACATACTTCTATAGGCTTTTTAAATTAAGCATGGTGCTTAGGTTAAAATGCCTTCCTTAGTCAAATTAGACATGGAGTCTAGTTTGATTATTGAACTAAAAAGTGCTTGTGTAGACATAGGTTATATTTATTGGACTAACCCCTGCAGAAAGCTTACAAATACAATCTGAGTAAGTCCTGAGATGAACTCACATCAAAGATGAATCAAGGCTTGTGATGAAGTCTAATAGCTTTGCGTAAAAGAAGAACAACTCATCATTTATAAAAGAACTATAAGTATCAAAGTTTATCGTTTGCTGCAAAGTTACCTTTGCCTTGAGCCATGAAAGAATGTAGCAAACAAGAAAAAAACATGATAAACAAAATCTATGCTAAAAGTGATCCTAAAATCATCTTTTCATTAGCGTAGATAAAAATAGACAGCAACCCATGTTTTAAATTTGTTGCAATCCCTCGGGTATGTGTCCACTAACATTTTTGCAGGAAAGAAAGAATAAATGTTTATTCATGGTTTGAAACAAAAAGGAAGGAGATCAAGTGTATAGAAAGGATCAAGATAGAAAGAAATCAATGTGAGAACACTTCAACACTTTCTACACTTCACCATGATAGTGGACCAATCACCCTACAAGACAAAAGGGACCTTCAGACCAGCCTATATCAATAAACATCAATCATCAATGGTGGTATGTCGATGATGTCTCCCAAGTTTGTGAACAACCATGGACGGAGGATGACACCCACAAGTCATTGGAGATGAAGCTCTCATGCAAGCACCAATGGAGTTCTTTCCTTGACCATCAAGACGGCTGGTGTATCATCAAGCAAGAATAAACTTTCCACCCGCCGTTAGAAGACAAAGAAAAATCAAAGAGGAACTTGAGTTTGCAGCTCCAATAGACATCAACTCATCAACCCAAAACCGGTGAAGATCAAGAAAGGTTAATAAAAGAAAATGCAATCATCTGCATTGTCATCTCCTAGATCAGATGGTGCAAAATAGGTCAAGATAAATATTGTCAACGAGGAGCCTCGACCAACGAAACACTAAAAGAATCAACCTCAAAAGGACAAGATGGATGAACAAGGAGGATGATCCTGTCCAACCAATATCAAGTCCAACATCCTAATAAGTTTGGTACAAGAAGGTACAATCATCTAGTCCTTCATCTCCATCATCAAACGAGACACTCATCCAAGAAACCTACAAAGGAGAAGTCTGGATCGGCAGACTTAAAAACCACCGAACCTTCGCCGAAAGGTAAGTCAATAGTTATCCATATTTACTTTCTTGCATTGCATTAATTATTGTTTTAGTATGTTTACTTTTCTGCACTAGCATTGCATCAACAAAAGGAAAAAAAATATAATACATCTATTTTGCATTTAAAAGTTTGAAGCCCCCATGTGAAACCCCTCTAGTGTAAAAGCTAAAGGAGTACTCACTGTGGTGGCCCAAAATAAAATAAATATAGTAAAGTATATTTTCTTTCTGCATACTAAAATAGAAAATCCAAAAAGAAATAATCAATGAGCATCTTGCTGCACTGTTTGTCACTATGAAAATATTATGGAACCTCTCACAATAACCAATCCTCGAACGGCTAACCACTAACTATTTATCCTAATCCGTTCCACGAGTTTTGGTGTTTTGTGAGATGTTTACTGCAGGATGACTCCAAGAGCTAGTCCACCTAGAAATCTTCATCATCATCACTTGAAGTACACCTTCTCGACACACAGCTAATCACTGTGTGAAGAAAAGCAACTTCCTATTGGATGGGATCAAGATTCCCAGCTACACTTGCTCTTACAACCATGAGCTCCTTCGTGAGGATTGCTCAGTTTCAATGCTCAACCACGGTAACAATCAGCTTGGGAGAAGGCATCCCCAGTGTTTCTAGAAAAAAGCCATCAAGAGAGCCAGCTTGGGGGAGACACAAGTCAACATCTACATCATCTTCATTGTCTCCTTTATCCAGGTAAGTATCCTATACCTTACTTCATGTTGTCATACTCTATACTTATCTTAATAACAACATGAGTTAGTAAAAAGGATTCACATTGTTGATGGTCCTTAATGCCTATTTTATAGCATGAATTAATATAAAATAAATCATAAAGCATAGTTGTAGGGTTTGATTCTAACGAGTTCCATGAGTTGTGCTGTTCTCGATTGTTTTGCAGGTATATCTAATTTTGCACAGAATAAAAGTATCTCAAATGATGATTTAGAGTGCATCATTGTGAAGAGCTCATCGAGACGATCGAAACGGACATATGGTTTGCCCTATTTGGAGTCTAGAGTCAAAAGATATCAATTCCACACCGAAACCAACACTAAAAACTCTAGAAGACACGAGAAGGCGACCCACCGAAGGCGGGGCCCACCTGCCACAGGGTGGGGCCACCTGGCCCCACCCCGGGGGCGGCCGGTGCTCCACAGAGCCCATTTATGGCCCGCTTCGATGGACGGCTTCCTACCGCCTTAAGGTTTGCATCTCCACCGTTGCTTAAGTCGGTTTAATCCTACGGCGCACGTTCATCCAACCGAGCTATATATAAACAGGCAGAACCCCCTCCCTGTTGGGCACCACATTATTATGGAGATGTAGAGACGTCCCTCGAATGGATGACCTCTCATCTCTAGAGAATTAGGGCTAGACTTTCTAATGTAGTAGTTCTAGTTGAGAGTTAGGGAGAGCGGAGCTACGCCCGGATTCCAGAGGAGTCTTCAGAGGAGTCGTCAGAGTTCTGGTATATCTTTGTATCTATTCTTGTAAGAATTATGCTTTAATATATTTTATCTTCTTTATTTACTTTTATGCCTAGCATTTAATTGGTTAGTATAGTCATTATACTTTGGCATGGGATCTCCGCCTGTATCGGGTGCTCTAGTTATAGATCGTGACTAGAGTAGTAATCGGTAGTGTAGACATGGAGTCTAGGCTATAGGTTACCTGAGGTTGCGCCCAATTCTTACGGTTAGTTGTGGTAGCCCCAGAGGTGACAGCTCTGTTAGGCCTTCGTATTCCACCACGTCGGAGTTGGTGTTTCGTAGAGCTTTTGGCAGCCTTCCCCGACTACCTTCTTCCCAGTCTTATTCGAGAGTTGGAAAGGTACTGCTGCTCCAAAGTGTTATTGTGTGATTGCTTTATCTACCAAGAATTAGTTATATAGAACT
The DNA here is from genome assembly GCA_015844335.1 of Chrysopogon serrulatus. Classification (NCBI taxonomy): domain Eukaryota; kingdom Viridiplantae; phylum Streptophyta; class Magnoliopsida; order Poales; family Poaceae; genus Chrysopogon; species Chrysopogon serrulatus. Next base: position 20,298 of record JADLZL010005654.1, on the reverse strand, counting down.
AAAGTGATAGAGAAGTATTTAGGAACCTTGAGCTCTTCCGTTCTCCTCTCACTTTAGATATCTACTCTTTTATCATAGAATTCTCCTGTGTGTGTCATATATGCATAATTCCTATCATCTATCATTTACCACCTACTTTAGTCTAGTTGGTGTATTAAGTTAGTAGATACATGATGGTGAACTATCAATGTCTTTAACCAATGTTTCCCAGTGGTAAAATATAAATAACGATACCTGGAATACCTCCGGTAAAATGCTACAATGGTTTTCTGTGCGATTGCGGAATCCTTCATATTTTAATTGTGCATAAGAAATACCAACAAGCATTTTTGGTGCCGTTGCCGGGGAACAATTGGCGTAGAGATTTTGATATTGATCTTGATATCTACTAATCTAGTCTACTACTACCTTTAGTAGGATTACCCTTGTTTTGTTGAGTTGTGGAATAAGCAGGATATCAATTGTTTCAACTTTATGGTGAAATTCCACAAGACCAAGACAAGAAGGATATTGAAAACTCAGGGTGCCTAAAAATTCATGATCCATCAACAATAAAGCCCTGCCATCTCACAGAAAAGACGCTGCACAACTCACAAACTCTATTGTGAGTCATGGTAGTTTGATCAAGAAAGTTGAGAAAGTTTTGCTTATAGCTTTAAATTTTATGAGTAGTTATCCTATTGCATTCCACTGCATGTTTACTTTGAATAATCCATACATCTACTATCAAATCCACAGCATGTTTAGTTCCTTCCATACATACAGGCCACTTGCATCTCTACGTAAAACTAAAAAAATATTCTCACTGTGCATGATCATGCTTTCATCTCTATTTGAGTAAATCTCTATGTGCTCCCATGCTATCTTTGTTTGCTATAGTGAATTTTGGTTTGAAAGTACTCGACATACTTTCATAGGCTTTTAAATTGAGCGTGGTGCTTAGGTTAAAATGCCTTCCTTAACTAAAACTGGACATGGAGTTTGGTTTGGTTATTGAACTAGAAGTTGTTATCGTAGACATTGGATATTTTGTTGGAATAACCCCTGCAGGAAACTCTTAAATTCAATTTGGATAAGTCAAGAGATGAACTCACATCAGAGATGAATCAAGGTGTGTGATGAAGTCCAATAACTTTGCACAAAAGAAAGACACAGCTTATCCTTTATGAAGGAAAGAACTATAAGTATCAAAGTTTATTCACATAATCTTTTATTGCAAGCTACCTTTGCCTTGAACCATGTAAAAGTACAGCTACCAATAAAATTCGTTAAAAGAAATCTATGCTAAAGTAATACTAAAAGCCCATCCTTTCATTAGCATAGATGAAATCCGCATAAACTATATGGACCATAACCCACATTCCAAACTTATTGCAATCCTTTGGGTATGTGTCCACTAACATTTATGCAAGAAAGAAAGAATAAATATATGATCATGGTTAGAAACAAAAAGAAAGGAGAACAAGTGTATAGAAAAGACTAAGATGAAAAGAAATCAATGTAAGAACACTTCAATACCTTCTACACTTCACCATGATAGTGGACCAATCACTCTGCAAGACATAAGGTGCATTTATCCAAGCTTCATTCAACTTTAAATTACATTCGACATCTTATACCACGTTGTTAATTGTCTTGGCTAGCCATACCTTATGTTATGCTTAATTTGCTAAAACTTAAAATAAATAAAATTCTCTTTTGGTTCACCTATATATTCTTGGTTCTATTTGAATTAATATCTCTAGTCTTTTGAACTTCCTTACTCTATTATAAGTATGCTTCAGAATATCACTTAAAAATTATAATATCAAAGTATATTTGTATAAGAATTTGGTGGTATATATAGACTATCGATCCTCTCCTGTATAAAAATGTTTAAATCATATTAGGAGACTTCATAGAATCAAATCAAGGTTAGAGTTATTCTTTAAATTTATATCTTTGCCTGAACCTTGTTTAAAAAATTTGAAATAATGGTGAATCATTTAAAACACGGGCTACAATTTAATCTTTAACTCCTTGGCAAACACTATCCATACTTTAAATAAATAGTATATTCCTTCGGGTATGTGTTGTCTACTAATCCCTTGCAGAGAAGAAATATTGAGAGAAGCAAAAGTCTGGAAGAGTGAGAAAGGAGTACAACATATGAGACAAGATGCTAAGGAACAACTCAAGATGCAAGGAAGGAAAAAGACCATTGAAGTTCAACTACCCTTTACCACATGGTGCCATCATGCTCCAGTAATAAAGGCAATATCTTAAAGGTAAGTGGTCATTATTTCCTCTTAATCTTGGAGTACACACTATAACACCATTCTCTTAATCTCAATCTTAACCAAATGAGCTCAAATGTGATATATCTTATTTTTGGAAGATAATAGTCATCATGTTAATCTTGATAACTTATAAAGATGAACAATCCTTCTATAGGTTAAGTAACTCTACTCCTTTATCTCATAAGCTTAAATACTATATTTATACTTTTGATATTCTTACCCAAGATGTAAATGAATAATGTGAAAAGACATTAATCTTATTATGCCTAAGGTTAGAGAATGAATAAATTTCTGATTCTGTTGGTGTTTTCCCACCAATGGAGCCCATGCACTTGATCTCTACCTTGTCTTTATGAGCAGAACACACTTCAAGCAAAGTGTGGGGAGATTCCCCAAATTCTACAAGTGGGAGTTCTAAACTAGTAACAAGGATACACATAAGATTAGAGTCGAGATGCTAACAAAAAGGAAAGAAGAAGGTGGCACCACTATTGAAAGCGCCACTAGTGGAAACACCACCTCAATCCTCATCCTTAGGAGCAAACCGAAGTACTCAATCAACAAACCACTGCAAGGAGGAGTCCAGGTCGAAGGACTCAAAACATCGAACCCTCGCCGTGAGGTAACATCGGTAGTTATCCATATTTACTTTCTTACATTGCATGATTTATTTTCCCTTAACCATATTTACTTTTCTACATTAGTATTGCATAGGAAATAACAAAAATAAATAGATATGCATTAGGTTGCATTCATGCATTTTTTAAAAAAACTTTAAGCCCCATATGAAACCCTTGTAGTGTAAAAGTTGTAGGAGTTCTCACTGTGGTGGCCTACAAAATAAAAATACATATCATGCATTTGTACTTTCTGCATATAAACCTATAAAATCTAAAAATATTAATTGAGCATCCTGCTGCAATACTTTATCATAAACATACTTTGAAACCTCCACAACACCCAACCCTCTAAAATGGCTGATCATTAACTTTTTATCCTAATACCATTCCACAAGTTTTGGTGTTTTGTGAGAGCTTTCTGCAGGATGACTCCAAGAGCCAACTCACCCAGAAATCTTCATCTTCATCACTTGAAGCACATCTCTCCGACATACAGCTGACCTCTGTGTGAAGGAAGTAACTTCCTGGGTGATGAGATTAAAGTATTTCTAGCAACACTTGCTCTTATAAGTATGAGCTCCTCTATGAGGACCACTTAGCTTTAATGCTCAACTACGACAACATCCAGCTTGGGGGAGAGCATCACCTAGTTATCAGGTAAGTATACCTATGCAATTATCGAGTCTATCTTATAGTCATAAAATACCAAAAATATGTGGGCACATGAAGGTCCACGCCTGTAGAGTCTTTTGTGAGTCCATTAGTTAAAAGAAATAAAAAAGAAGAATAACAATCAAAACAAAATAAAAATACTCTAGCTATTTATTAAGGTGTGATTATAGAGTGTGTTTACATTTCTATCTAGTTGTTAAGAGTCAAATAAAAATTAAGGAACAATAAAATTTTATATTGGAGATGATGAATAGTTGCTCTGCCGTAATTCCTTCCAAGTATCTAGTTTTCAACCTTAAGTTCTCTCGAGTTTTGGACATGACTGCTTTGATATAAGAATTTACTATGAACTTGAAACTTGTGGAGGCATATGCTTGAGCTAAATCTAGGTGATTGATGGATATGATATAAGAGAGTCTGAGCTGCTATTTATCTTATTTCTAGCGATACTAAAGTTCTGGAGATTTATTTTTTAATTCAAAATCATACATGATGAGCTCTTGTATGATAAAGTTTGAATTCCTACCAAAGCCATACATGATATACATTTAGATTAGGAAAACCTTTGCTTATTTATGCTGCTTGCTTTGCATTGAGTTCAGTCAACCTTTATTGTATACCTTATGAGAGCCTTGTCATGCTTTTTAATCAAGATCATTTACACACTCCATCCACATATGCATTTCTCCTACTCTGGGAGTAAGCTGTTATTTTCCACTTTCATTCAGATCCACCTTAAAATTATTTTTCTTCTACACTAGGTGTAAAACACCAAAAAAAATATATACATATCCTATAGGACAACCCCTGTTAAATGCTCAAAGTTCTTATTGCTATCTCTCCAATTGTCATATTGTATTTAAAGGATGCATGTGGCTATGCAAAAGAAAGTTATTAAAAAAGAAGAGGGAGTAAAAAAAATGGACAAGTGTCCAAGCAATTAAAACAATGGGTACATAGATGCCTGCCTCCCTAAAAAAAGAGAAAAGAAAAAATGAAAGAATAAAGATAGCCCATGTTTTCCCACGAAAAGTTCTAAGTTCAAGAGAGAGATTTATTTCAAAAAGCAAAAGTAGAATTAGGATTAGCCACTAAATCTATAACTTCTATAATCTTAAACCCCACTAAATAATTCTCTAGCTTCATATAGAATTAAAAAAGTGATGTCAGTGACATCATCAAAGGAGTTACCTCCACTAAAGCACATTTATCTTCCACTAATTTTTTTTTTTGAAATAGAAAAAAAGTCGTAGCACCTAAACCAAATATCATAATTAAAATCCAATTGCACCATGGTATTTCCTAATAAACTCTTCAAAACAAGACCCCATATGGATATATTTCAATAATTTAAACCAAGTAAAAAATCAAGAAAAAACTAGCAAAACTACATATCACATTTACATGATCCTCCGTTTTTTATGAAGAAAAACTCCTAAAATTTTAAGAGGGGAGATGACCCTGTAGCGGTTTGACTTCAAATAATCTTACCATGTATGTCAATGGATACCATTGTTTATCTATATATATATATATATATATCTACTAATTCATAATTTCAATTATAAACTCCTTACATTTCTACTTCATACCCAGCAACGCTACGGAATCCTACTAGTACCATATATACACCTATCCACCATACTCCATACACATGCACATCTTGGTTTGATTGTATGATTTGACTCTCTTTGGATCCATTGTTTGACTTTACAATATATGAATTGCCTCATCCTTGTTTAGTGCCACTCCTATGAGCTCCACTATAATTATTAGTTGTAGGAGAGCATAACAACATGAATGCCTCAAGTGAGATCCATAAATATCACATATTAAGAGACTTGAGGGTGTCATATAATTAAGCTCTGAGTTTTATTTCAAAAACTTGCAAAAGCTCCAGAATATTGGTTGAGTAAAGAATTTGAGATATAGTGCTTGACTTGATTGTTCTATCTTTCAATTGCTCAAGACCCATGTGAAAGTTGAAAAGCTCCATAGCTACAGGTAAAATGAGTAAGTTTAAAAGTTAGAGTAGTTTTGTCTAATCCAGAGAAAAATTCTGTTTGAAGGCATGTGTACTTTTGAGGAGTGAAAGCATTGTAGCAACTCCTGATCCAAGTTTATTAGTAATTAGGCTTTGCTCAAGGACTGGCAAAGGGTAAGCTTGGGGGAACTTGTTGACGGTCCTTAATGCCTATTTTATACCATCAATTATTGCATGAATTAATATAAAATGAATCATAAAGCATAGTTGTAGGGTTTGATTCTAACGAGTTCCACGAGTTATGCTGTTCTTGATCGTTTTGCAGGTATTTGCACAGAATAAAAGTATCTCAAATGATGATTTAGAGTGCATCATTGTGAAGAGCTCGTCGAGACGATCAAAACGGACATATGGTTTGCCCTATTTGGAGTCTGGAGCCAAAGATATCAATTCCACACCGAAACCAACACTAGAAAACTCTAAAAGACACGAGAATGCGACCCACCGAAGGCGGGGCCCACCTGCCACAGGGTGGGGCCACCCGGCGCTCCACAGAGCCCATTTACGGCCCGCTTCGACGGATAGCTTCCTACCGCCTTAGGGTTTGCATCTCCACCGTTGCTTAAGTCGGTTTGATCCTATGGCGCACTTTCATCCCACCGGGCTATAAATAAAGAGGCAGACCCCCCTCCCTGGTGGCACCACATTATTATGGAGATGTAGAGGCGTCCCTCGAATGGATGACCTCTTATCTCTAGAGAATTAGGGCTAGACTTTCTAATGTAGTAGTTCTAGTTGAGAGTTAGGGAGAGCGGAGCTACGCCCAGGTTCCGGAGGAGTCTTCAGAGGAGTCGTCAGAGTTCTGGTATATCTTTGTATCTATTCTTGTAAGACTTATGCTTTAATATATTTTATCTTCTTTATTTACTTTTATGCCTAGTATTTAATTAGATAGTATAGTTGTTATACTTTGGCATGGGATCCCCGCCTGTATCGGGTGCTCTAGTTATAGATCGTGACTAGAGTAGTAATCGGTAGTGTAAACATGGAGTCTAGGCTATAGGTTACCTGAGGTTGCACCCAATTCTTATGGTTAGTTATGGTAGCCCCAGAGGTGACAGCTCTGTTAGGCCTTCGTATTCCACCACGTCGGAGTTGGCGTTTCGTAGAGCTTTTGGCAGCCTTCCCCGACTACCTTCTTCCCAGTCTTATTCGAGAGTTGGAAAGGTACTGCTGCTCCAAAGTGTTATTGTGTGATTGCTTTATCTACCATGAATTAGTTATATAGAACCAAAGTAATAGAGAAGTATTTAGGAACCTTGAGCTCTTTCGTTGTCCTCTCACTTTAGCTATCTACTCTTTTATCATAGAATTCTGCTGTGTGTGTCATATATGCATAATTCCTATCATCTATCATTTACCCCCCTACTTTAGTCTGGTTGGTGTATTAAGTTAGTAGATACATGATGGTGAACTATCAATGTCTTTAACCAATGTTTCCCAGTGGTAAAATATAAATAACGATACCTAGAATACTCCTGGTAAAATGCTACAATAGTTTTCTGTGCGATTACGGAATCCTTCATATTTTAATTGTGCATAAGAAGTACCAACACACATGCTATAGAAGTTCTGTAAATAAAATGAGCTCTTAAGATGATTTTTAAAATGACTTTGGGGACTAGCTTGGTCTCAAGTACCTCATTTTTAGACTAAAGTTTTCTAGAGTTTTGGCTTCAATTGTTTTGACATGAAGATTTGCTCTGAGCCTGAAACTTATGGGTTGCATATGCTTGAACTAAGTCTAGGTATTTGATTGATCTGATTGAGAAAGGCTGAGCTACTATCTATCTTGTTCTAAATGACACTAGAGTTCTGGAGATTTATCTTTTGAAAAATACAAAAATATGATGAGTTCCTATATGACAAAGCTTACATTCCCAACAGAGCCAAAACATGATGAGATGGGCTTGTTAAACTTCCACATACATGCTGCTTGTCATGCATTGAGTTTGGTCAACCTTTGTGACCCTAGTAAGAAATTTGTCATGCTCTTGAATGAAGATCCCCCTCCATATGCACTACTCTACACTGGAGTAGGCGCAAAAACATGCCATTCTACATACATCCATTCTAAAAATGTTTTTCTCCTACACTAGGAGAGAACACCAAAAATATTCCTATTAGGATAGTCATCCAATAAATGCTCCAGTCCTTGTGCTATCTCTCTAAATCCATAAATGCCAAAAGGAGTGTTATGAGCTATACGAAAAAAATATTTGAAAGAAAAAAAAGAGAAAAGAAGGGAGGTGAAAAAAATGGACAAGTGTCCTAGTGCTGAAAACAATGGGTACTTAGATACCCGACTCCCTAAGAAAAAAAGATAGCTCATAACCTCTGGCCAATTTTTAAAATTTAAAGGAGAGATAGGCATTCAAGGAGCTGAGTAGAATTAGGTTCCACCATATATCCACCATATCCATCCACCTATACATCTTGATTTGACTGTATGACTTGTTTTCCCATAGATCCATTGTTTGACTTTACAACACATGCATTGCAAGTTTGCTCTTTCAAGTTTTCTCCTTACCAATAAGCTCTACATAAGCTTTAGTTATAGGATGAAAAGAAAGGCAACCATCATCACTGCCTTGGTAAGAATCCATAAATACCACATATATTGAGAGACTTGAGAGTGTCATATATGGAAAGCTCTGAGTTTTATTTGAAAACCTATAAAAAATCCAGAATGATAGTTGAGCGAAGAGCTTGAGACATAGTGCTTGGGTGCAATCTTTCTGTCTGTCAAGTACTCAAGGCCCAAGGAAGAGCTGATAAGCCCCATAGTCAAAGGTAACATGAGTAAGTTTGAAACTCAGCTCGGTTATTGCTTAAGCTTGGAGGAGAATTTTTGTCTGAATGCAGGTATACTTTTGAGGAGCTACAATGCTCTAAGAATTATGAATATCTATATCTATTTCTAAGTTTAGCTTTACTAAGGGACTAGCAAAGGTTAAGCTTGGAGGAACTTGTTGATGGTCATTAATGTCAATTATAACCCATCAATTATCATCAAACTTGACATGAAATGAACCACAGAGCATAGGTATAGGGTTTTGATCTAACGAGTTTCACGAGTTTTGGTGAATCTAAGTTTGTACAGGTACATACTGGAAAAGCTATCAAAGCTGACCAATATGACAGTATAAAAGTATCTCAAATGATGGATTAAATGCACCATTGCAACGGGCTCGTCAAGACGATTGAAATGGACATATCATTAGATATATTCGGACTCTCGGATGAAAAGATATCTTACCTACAAGTGGCACCTACACAGGAAAGATCTAGAAGGTACCAGAAGACACCACGCCGAAGGGGAGGCCCGGCGGCCACTAGGTGGGACCGGTCGGTCCCACCCCAGATCGGCCGGTCTGGCCCAGAGCCGCTGGTGGCCCACTTCGCCCAGGTTGCTCCACCGCCTTTGAGGATTGATCTCAGCCGTCCGCCGATGTCGGTTTGATCCAAGGGCTCATGTTCATCGCTCCTCCCTATAAAAGCAGCCCCAGACCCCAGGGGGAGGACATCCCATGAAACCCTAATTCATTATTCGTTGGGATCCATTCGAGAGACGTCCCTTTGAGGATCATACTCTCATGGAGATCAACACACCAGGGAGAATAGGGCTAGACTCTTCAATGTAATAGATTAGTGACTTGAGAGCTAGGGTTGAGAGGCTTCGTTCCGGATCTTGTCAAGGAGCCTTAGAGGTCTGGTATATCTTTGTATCTTATCTTTGCAAAACCTATGCTTTAGTATAATTGTCTTCTCTATTTACTTCTATGCCTTCTTTGTATGGTTAGTGTAGTTATTGCATCTTAGCATAGGATCTCCGCCTGTATTAGGTGCTCTAGCTATCATATATAGCTAGAGTAGTAATTGATAGTGTAGACATGGTGTCTAGGCTATAGGTTACCTGAGGTTGCGCCCAATTCTTACGGTTAGTTGTGGTAGCCCATTGGGGTGACAGCTTTATGTGGCCTTCGTATTCCACCATGTCAGAGTTGGTGTTTCGTAGAGCTTTTTGGCAGCCTTCCCCAACTACTTCTTTCTTATCTATTTGAGTGTTGGAAAGGTACTGCTGCTCTGAAGTGCTATTGTATGTGCTATACTTACCCATGCATTAGTTATATTCTAGTGTCAACTAGAATAGAACCTGAGTAATAGAGAAGTACATAGGAACCTTGAACTCTCCGATCCTATTGTTCTCTCAAGTTAGTTGACTATACATATATTATAGGCTCCTTTGTGTGTGACATTATGCATAACTCTTATCATTTACCACTCACCCCTGCTTAGGTCTAGTTGGTATGCATAACTCTTATCATTTACCACTCACCCCTGCTTAGGTCTAGTTGGTATACTAGTTAGTAGATACATGATTGTGAACTATCAATGTCTTTAGCCATTATTTCCCAGTGGTAAAATATAAATAATGATACCTAGAATACTCCTGGTAAAATGCTACAATGGTATTTGATCTGTGCGCTTGCGGATACTATTTCTATATTCTAAATGGTGGCATGATTTAATACCACACCTCTTGGTCTTATTGCTGGGGATGACAACTTGGCGTTCTAATAGCGTTGCTATGCCCACAAGTATTTTTAGCGCCGTTGAAAGGTCCTTGTTTGGTTTTGGTAATTGAGTGACAACTTAGGTGGACTAATTATGCTTATGTGAGATTTGCAGAGATTTAGTCCACAGGTACATGTGTGTGAGCAACTATACCATGGAGGTGGTGTGATGTGTTGCAAGGCTCACACATGTGAAGTTGAAGGAGCTTAATGCATGATACATGACATGGAGTCATGTGGCTAGAGGTGAAGATCAAGACAAGACTTGGCTTGATGGACCGATCGCGAGAGGTGAAGGGCAAGTTGGAGGCTTTGAAGCCGTTGGTACCGAAAGTGTCGGGAGGCTTGAGCAAGGACTTGGCGCCGATGAACCAAGGCGACGGTGAAGAGCAAGTGAGGTCAAGATCGATGGACCAAAGGCCACGTGATGATATGAAGTGGATCATATCATTCATGTGCATGTCGGTGCATGTGTTGCATCGGCATTGGAGGAGAGATGGAATGGAAAGCGCAAGGCAAAGGTATAACCTAGGGCGTTTCCATTTCACCGGGTCATAGGTGTGTAGAGAAGTTGATGACCGGATTTAGGATAGATGGCCGTACTATCAAGAGGGGCAAACTTGTTTGCATATCGGTCATCTAGTGCCACTTGAGCGATCTAACTTTGCATTGTGTTGCTAGGATCGAGTGGCGTTGTGAGAAGGAGTGAAAACCCTTTTGGTAAATGTTTGTGAAAATGCTAACACACTTGCACAAGTTGGTGATCACTTGGTGGTGTTGGCACATTTGCAAAAGGGATGGTGTTTACCGGGTTAAGAGGGGTTTGGGATCCTCTCCCTCCCGCCGAAGCTTGCGAGGCGGGATTCGGCGCTTTCGGGAAAGTGAAGTGCTCATTTTCCATTGCGCCGGAGGCCGAAAGTGTTGGCGAAGTCGTCGGAGTGTTTCTCGCTGAGAAACACTCGACCGGACGCTGGTCTTGGGTGGACCGGACGCGTCCGGTCAAGTGTGCGCGTCCGAGGCCGTTTCGGGGGTCACCGGACGCTGCGCGACCGGATGATCCGGTGCCGCGTCCGGCCGCGTGCACAGGCGAGGCGCAAAGCGAGCTGAGGTGGACCGGACGCCGGGCGAGTCCGGTCAGTACTGACCGGACGCGTCCGGTCAGGAAAAATCGGTTTTGGAGCTCTCTGAGTTGAGACCGGACGCTGGGCGTCGCGCGTCCGGTGGTTGCAGCGGACGCGTCCGGTCAGGTGGCGTGGCGCGCGAGTGAGTTAGCCGCTGCGTGCCAACGGCTACTTTCAAAAAGGCGAGGACACGTGGCGTCGCGGGAGCGACCGGACGCCGCGACGGACGCGCCCCCGGCCGTCACTTGACGAAGGTCCCCGGCCGCCTCGGGCTGACTGTTTTCAGGGCAACGGCTCTTTTAGCCCTTGGGGCTATAAGAGGTTGTCTTGGCCGGCTTGGGCTGGCGGCTGAGCACCCTTGGGCCTATGTGGCTTTGTGTGAGAGTGCTTGGAGAGCCTCTAACTCACATATGCTTGTAGTGATTACTTTGGATTGTGAGTTAGTGATTCTAGTGCATTGCATTGAGAGATTGCAAGGTGTGGCACTAGGTGAGTGAGTTGCAAGCCGGTGGTGCTTATTACTCTTGGAGGTTGCCACCTCCTAGACGGCTTGGAGGCTTGTGGGCATCGTGTAGCACACTCGGAGATTGAGTGGTGCTCCGATTGCTAGTCACGTGGAGTGACATTGTGAGGGGGATTGTGCTCACCCCGCGGGGATCGCGAAGAGCAACTCTAGTAGAGCGTGTCATTGAGTTACCATCACTTGGGTAGTTGCTTGGGGCGGCCGTGGAGGTCTAGGCATTGGATGCCTATTAGCTCCCGCAACACGAAGTGAGTGGTCGACACAACGGGGACTAGCTTGGTGGCAACCAAGTGAACCTCGGTGAAAAATCGACGTGTCAACTTGTCTACTCTTCGCGTCGGTTTGCATTCACTAGCTAGTATTTTCTTGTTCATTACTTATGCTAGTGAGTAGTGGTTGCTCTTGTGTAGCTAGTTTGCTTGTGTAGCTTGCTAGTTACCTTCTTAGCTTGTGTGTGGCTTAGAAGTAGCGGTTGCGTGACTAGTTGGCTTGTGTAGCCTTGCTAGTCACATTGCTTAGTTTGTGTAGCTAAGCAATTGAGCTCACTAGTTAGGCTTGTGTAGCCGTGCTAGTGAGAACTACTAGTGTGCTTAGGCCTTGTGCGCTTTGCTCACTAGTATGTGTAGGTGCTCCTCGGTTTGATTGAGTACTAGTTGCTTAGGTTTGTGTGACCTTGCAACCTAGTATTGGATAGGCGAGCACTACCTAGTCTTGCACCTTAGTGACTTAGTTAGAATCTTTGAAAGGTGCTTAGATAGAGGGGTGTAGTCCTTGTTAGACCGATAGTTTTAATTCCGCTTTAATTCGGTCATTAGATTTTAGAAAGGACTATTCACCCCCCCTCTAGTCCGCCATCTCGTCCCTTCACGTGGTATCAGAGCCCGGTCTCTCATTTGTGGTCTTCACCGACCCGAGAGGATGGCGACTAGTTGGTTAGATGATGTTTGCCACACGCACATTTTTGATGGCACAGACTTTGCACGGTGGAAACACCATATGCTTGATCATTTACGTGCAAAGGGTCCCAAGGCGTGGTGGATCATTGTTGTAGGCTTTTCTCGGGATGCTTTGGATGAGAGCAATCTCACCCAAGCTCAAGAGGATTGCTTGCAAACTTGATTCACGCGCTCTTACTATTTGACATGTGCTTTGCATGAAGATATTTACAGAGGCGTGTGGGACATTGAGAGTGCTCATGGTGTATGGGAGGCACTCCAAGCCCTCTATGGTGATGACTCCACAATTGATGATGGCAAATTTAAGGTGGAGGTTGATCACAAGGAGGATGAGCATGAGGGTGTTGAGCATCTTCACAACTTGGTGGTTGTGGAAGATTGCCCCACCTCATGGTCAAGTGATGATGATGATGATTCTACCACAAGATCACTTGACAAGAATGATGATGATGCCACAAGTGATGCAAGTGATGATTCTACTTCGAGCGCACTTGATGGTGATGATGGCTATGAGAGTGATGTCTCCACAAGCTCACCAACTACACCACATTGCTTCATGTCACACGGTGACACCAAGGTATCAATGGCTAATGTGGTAGTTGATTGTGATGATCCAAGTGTTGAGCTTGTTTGTAGACTCACCAAGGCTTTAGAAAATGAGATGGCTAAAACAAAGAAATTACAAAATGAAAACTCATTTCTAAAGACCACATGTGAACAAGCAAAGCATCTACTTTATGTCACTACTTGTTCACATGAGGAACTAAAATTGCATCATGAAGAGCTTATTGTTGATCATAACAACTTGATGCAAGACCATGCTTTTCTCACTAAAAGGCTTTCTAATAAAGAAATCAAAACTAGTGAGAGCTCATCATTTGGGTCAAATGATCAATCACATATTGCTACTAACCCATGTGATGTAGGCAAGAAGCATGTATCCACCTCTTATGATGATTTACATGCTATGCCATGTTCTTCAAATATAGATGCTTGTTCTTCCTCTATGTCTTGTGGGACTAACCTTTTGAAGGAGAACAATGAGCTTAATGATCAAGTAAAGAAGTTGAGCAATAAGTTAGAGAGGTGCTACAACTCTCAAGTCACCTTTGAGCATATGTTGAAGACTCAAAGAACCTATGGTGACATGAGTGGTCTCGGTTTCAACAATAAGAAAATCAACAAACCGAGATTCCAAGATGACAAGAGTGGCATTCACTTCAACAAGAGCAAGATCAAAGGCAAGAGATGGGGCAAGAGAAAGTTTGAAAGAGAAATGAAGAAGCTAGAAGAAAAGAAGCTCTCTCATTTCTTGTGCTTCATATGCCAAGAAGTGGGGCATCTAGCAAAGGCTTGCCCAAACAAAGAAAAGCTCAAATTGAAGAAGGAAGAGGAGAGGCTCAAGCATGTCAAGTGCTTCAAGTGCCGCACTTGGGGTCATCTCACCTCAATGTGCCCAACCAAGCAATTGGTGAAGCAACAAGAGAAGCCTCAACCAAAGCCACAAGTTGAGACACCCCAAGCTCAAGTCAAGATCAACCATGAAGATGGTGACTTGAAGATGAAGAAAAGAACAAGAAGGGGTGGACAAGCAAGAAGGCATCAAACTCCAAATCAAGATGCCAAAATGATGAGCAAGAATCAAGAGAAGAATGATTTGGCTCACATCAAGTGCCATGCATGTGGAGATATGGGTCACCTTGCCTCGAAGTGTCCCAACAAGCTTGGGAAGAAGGCTCAAGCAAACCACAAGAGGCAAGGCAATGAGAAGCACAACTTGAGCAAGGAAGAAAAGGCTCAAGCCAAGAAGAAGTGCTACTCATGCCGGGAAAGGGGACACATGGCTTATTCATGTCCCCTAGGTGAGACTCCTAAGCCTATTTCAATTGATGCAAATACTATTCTTAGGAAGGATGACAATGGTACCTCCTTGGTTGCTATTGCAAAACATCCCGCTATCCATACTAAGGCATTGCCTAAGTATGTTACTCCTAACTTGAGAGGACCCAAACAAGTTTGGGTACCATCAAAAAGTGGATGATTGTTTGTAGGTACCATGGCATTGGAGACTTGATTCAATTGGTATTCATGATGATCATTGATTGATTGAGTCAAGTATTGAAGCCTAGTGCTATTCTATCCCAATGCCAAGTGCTATAACATACAAGTGCAATTCTCAAGTTGTGGTAATCCAATTGGTTTATTTGATAGATTGCAATATTTAAATTAGAACTTGCTAATATATGATCATGAGCTTGCAAAGGTATATCTCTTGTTGATCATATTTCATTTGGGTGCATATGAGTTGATTGAATTGGATATATATGCATATGTTGCTTGCTATGAGATGATTGAATGGATTCATGCTTAGTAATCAAGTTTGGATTAGTTTGGTTGGATATGTTCATGAGACTTTATTTAATAAGTGGTTTGAATAGATATATGTCTTGTGAGGATGTTCAAACAAGTTGATTTCAAGATTGATTCACATTTGATGAAGTCTAGCTTATTGTGCCAAATTTATCCAAAATTGAAAATCTGAGCTAGCTGTGATCAAGTCTGAGTTTGATGGACTAAATCTATTTGGATTAGCTTGAGAATTGGTGTGCATGCTCTACATTTATGATAGTTGTTGCTGTTCAAATTTCATGAGAATTGGACAAGAAATACTTTAGTTTTGGAGTAGATCTTGTCAGCTATAGTGCAGCAGTTTTCAGCATGTACCCACTGAGAAAGATTTGAAATCTGGTAGCAATCTAGAAGTCCAATGAAGCTCAAATTTTTATGAGTGATAAATGACTTAGTGAAGCACATCTCCACCAAATTTCATGGTTATTGGAATCGTACATCATGAGATATGAATTATTCTTTGAAGTGTACAGAATCTGCCAGAAAAGTGACAAACATTGGATTGATCAAAAGTCACTTCTATTGAAAGGCCCTTAAGTTGGAATCATGTTTACAATTGGTTGAGGGACCTATGTTTGGTTTTGGATGGACCTAGAGGCATGACAAGCAATGAGTACAAGTGATTGGACTGTGGAAGTGTGTTTGACACACAATTTGGTACTCAAATTGGAAAATCAAGACCAAGCACAAGATCAAGATGGTTTTAAGTTCTAGTAATGATTTGAGATCATTAGATAGAAAGAAAAGGACTTAAACAAATAGAAAGAAAAGGACTTAAAGAGAAATTCAAGGATATTCATCATGTTAAGTCCAAGGATCAATCTATCAAAGGCAATTCAAGTGAGTATCAAGAATGGACTTTAGAGAAAGGTCACTTCTCCCTTTAGTAGGGGCTTGCTGCCTTGTGTAGGTAAACCAAGTGTGGTACTTGGAAGGCTAACATGGAAGTGGTGATCTAAAGGACATTTGAGATGCTTAGTTGAAGCGAATCAAAAGGGTTGATCAAGAGAAGTAAGCAACACCCAAAATTGAGAGCAATTCAAAGTGGTATTAACATTTAGCATCATGATCTAATATACAAATGGATATCAATCTAATTGTCACAAGCAAGCAAAGATCAAAAGAAGCAAGCCAACCACAACAAGAGAGTGCACTTAATCATATGGGTGAAGAATGGAATTCATTGTTGATAAATTGGTCTTCACCAAGCTTTGAAATGGACTTCACATCACCTTTGCGGAGCTAAAATTGACTATCCTCTACTCCAACAAAGCAAAGGTGAAATTGGTTGTCATATGCATACATACTTGCTAAGGACTTGTTTAGTGCATATAGACACACCTAGTGAGCATTCATGAAAAATCAAATGATTTTAAGTTCATATCATGCCACTATTGCTTGTATGTCTTGAATTGATCTAGTGGCTAATTATGACTTGTTCATGAGCGTGTAAACCCAAGTGTTTGATCTAGCTAGATGAGCATAAAAGGATCTAATTCAACGTTGACAAAATAACCATTGAAAGATGTGTGAAGAAGCTTGTCATTGGTTCAAACCGAGTTAGATTACTTATGCAACTTTGCTAGTTTGAACTAAAAGAGAAGGAAGCTCATAGAAACAATCAAGTTCAAGAAATAGAAGACACCAATATAAATGGATATCAAGTTCAACATTTATAAGTGGTATCTAGACTCATCATTCATGCAAGTGGTATACACATGGTGTCATATTCCTACACGTGATATCTTCTACATATGTGCTATATCAAGTGGTTACAAGCGATGTCTAGATCAAGCATTCAAGTGATATCCTACAATTCAAGTGATCCTCAACCTTAAGTGATCAATTCAAGCAAAGCTACCCTCAAGAGCTCAAGTGTCAAGTGGGTGACCATACAACAAAAGGAGAAGTCCTACAAGTGATGTCATCCCAATAGTGTCCATCAAAAATGCAAGATTCATGTGTCAACCATCTACACCCCAAGTATAACCCTTTATCAAGAAGAAGCACACCCTTTTATGGTCATTGATGACAAAGGGGGAGAAGTTGTGGACAAAGATATGTGCAAGGACATAGGGGGAGAGGTTTGGACATAGATGCAAGATTGGACATGGATATGACCAAGAGGGAGCAAGATTGAAGAATGCAAGGGGATCAAAATTCTTGAACAAGAGAAGCACACAAGTAGGGGAGCAAGCTCATGAATACTTGTTTGATGCATTTGATTGTGCATTACATTTGCTTGCTTGCATTGCACTTTTCTTATATTCCTATATGCTTGTGTGCAAGTGATTGCTAGAACTAAGACTTGGATGATGTTTTATATCATGTGGTTTTTAGAGCCTAGTCTTAGTATAGCAAGTGTTAACTAGAACCTTGATTATAATGTTGATCTCACGTGGTATCTAGTTTCACTTGTTTCTAGCAAGGATTGATGCTAAGGATGTTGAAAAAAAATGGTATACACGCTACAAAGGTTTATTCTCTATCTTGTATACCTTAGCATCATTTAGTAGTGGTAACGCCCCACAAATTCCATATTTATGCATGTGTGCAAGCTTGAAACCAAACCATTTGAGCACACATGTAGGGGGTTAACACTACCAAATTGATTTTATGATGCTTATCCAAATCATAGACATAGAGCTTAAATGTTGGATAAGTGGCATAAAATCTAAAATGCTTAATTTCCATATCTTTTTTTGTAGAGTTGTCATCAATTACCAAAAAGGGGAGATTGAAAGGTCCTTGTTTGGTTTTGGTAATTGAGTGACAACTTAGGTGGACTAATTATGCTTATGTGAGATTTGCAGAGATTTAGTCCACAGGTACATGTGTGTGAGCAACTATACCATGGAGGTGGTGTGATGTGTTGCAAGGCTCACACATGTGAAGTTGAAGGAGCTTAATGCATGATACATGACATGGAGTCATGTGGCTAGAGGTGAAGATCAAGACAAGACTTGGCTTGATGGACCGATCGCGAGGTGAAGGGGCAAGTTGGAGGCTTTGAAGCCGTTGGTACCGAGTGTCGGGAGGCTTGAGCAAGGACTTGGCGCCGATGAACCAAGGCGATGGTGAAGAGCAAGTGAGGTCAAGATCGATGGACCAAAGGCCACATGATGATATGAAGTGGATCATATCATTCATGTGCATGTCGGTGCATGTGTTGCATCGGCATTGGAGGAGATGGAATGGAAAGCGCAAGGCAAAGGTATAACCTAGGGCGTTTCCATTTCACCGGTCATAGGTGTGTAGAGAAGTTGATGACCGGATTTAGGATAGATGGTCGTATTTTATCAAGAGGGGCAAACTTGTTTGCATATCGGTCATCTAGTGCCACTTGAGCGATCTAACTTTGCATTGTGTTGCTAGGATCGAGTGGCGTTGTGAGAAGGAGTGAAAACCCTTTTGGTAAATGTTTGTGAAAATGCTAACACACTTGCACAAGTTGGTGATCACTTGGTGGTGTTGGCACATTTGCAAAAGGGATGGTGTTCTTTACCCAAGTTAAGAGGGGTTTGGGATCCTCTCTCCCGCCCGAGCTTGCGAGGCGGGATTCGCGCGGGGAAAGTGAAGTGCTCATTTTCCATTGCGCCGGAGGCCGAAAGTGTTGGCGAAATCGTCGAGGTGTTTCGAGAAACACTTTCGACCGGACGCTGGTCTTGGGTGGACGGACGCGTCGGTCAAGTGTGCTTGCGTCGAGGCGTTTTTCGGGGTCACCGGACGCTGCGCGACCGGATGATCGGTGCCGCGTCCGGTCGCGTGCACAGGGCGAGGCGCAGGCGAAGCCGAGGGGACCGGACGCCGGGCGAAGTCGGTCGACTCTTGGCCGGACGCGTCCGGTCGGAAAAATCGGTTTTGGAGTCTCTCACGAGTTGAGACCGGACGCTGGGCGTCGCGCGTCCGGTGGTTGCAGCGGACGGCGTCCGGTCAGGTGGCGTGGCGCCACGAGTGAGTTAGCCGCTGCGTGCCAACGGCTACTTTCAAAAAAGGCGACACGTGGCGTCGCGATGACCGGGACGCTGCGACCGGACGCGTCCGGTCGTCACTTGACGAGCGTCCGGTCAGCTCTGCTGACTGGTTTCGTGGCAACGGCTCTTTTAGCCCTTGGGGCTATAAGAGGTTGTCTTGGCCGGCTTGGGCTGGCGGCTGAGCACCCTTGGGCCTATGTGGCTTTGTGTGAGAGTGCTTGGAGAGCCTCTAACTCACATATGCTTGTAGTGATTACTTTGGATTGTGAGTTAGTGATTCTAGTGCATTGCATTGAGAGATTGCAAGGTGTGGCACTAGGTGAGTGAGTTGCAAGCCGGTGGTGCTTATTACTCTTGGAGGTTGCCACCTCCTAGACGGCTTGGAGGCTTGTGGGCATCGTGTAGCACACCTCGGAGATTGAGTGGTGCTCCGATTGCTAGTCACGTGGAGTGACATTGTGAGGGGATTGTGCTCACCCCGCGGGGATCGCGAAGAGCAACTCTAGTAGAGCGTGTCATTGAGTTACCATCACTTGGGTAGTTGCTTGGGGCGGCCGTGGAGGTCTAGGCATTGGATGCCTATTAGCTCCCGCAACACGAAGTGAGTGGTCGACACAACGGGGACTAGCTTGGTGGCAACCAAGTGAACCTCGGTGAAAAATCGACGTGTCAACTTGTCTACTCTTCGCGTCGGTTTGCATTCACTAGCTAGTATTTTCTTGTTCATTACTTATGCTAGTGAGTAGTGGTTGCTCTTGTGTAGCTAGTTTGCTTGTGTAGCTTGCTAGTTACCTTCTTAGCTTGTGTGGCTTAGAAGTAGCGGTTGCGTGACTAGTTGGCTTGTGTAGCCTTGCTAGTCACATTGCTTAGTTTGTGTAGCTAAGCAATTGAGCTCACTAGTTAGGCTTGTGTAGCCGTGCTAGTGAGAACTACTAGTGTGCTTAGGCCTTGTGCGCTTTGCTCACTAGTATGTGTAGGTGCTCCTCGGTTTGATTGAGTACTAGTTGCTTAGGTTTGTGTGACCTTGCAACCTAGTATTGGATAGGCGAGCACTACCTAGTCTTGCACCTTAGTGACTTAGTTAGAATCTTTGAAAGGTGCTTAGATAGAGGGGTGTAGTCCT
>JADLZL010005653.1:0-73498 GCA_015844335.1 Chrysopogon serrulatus | reverse complement strand
GGGTGCTCGGCTCCTTTTTTATAAGAGGAAAAGAGCGAGCTATGGTTTCTAATCCTAGTCGGACTCGTAGGAAGTGTTCTGTTCTTATTACGGTTACTTTTTTTATCCGTCTAACTAGGTTGATCCGTATTCTACTCGGATCCGATCTTCTTGCTCTTGTCCTGACGGGAGCAGTGCTGGTGAGTAGCCGTCTACGTCCTGTATCGACAAGCCCCCGAGCATTTCGATGTAGAACTTGGGGAGCGCCTTGCTTCTGAGTGATGCTTCGAAGTGGTCTAGCTGAAGATTTCTTTCTTCCTCTGTTGTGCACCGTAGGTGCACTCATTGAGTGTAGCCCCCGAGCCTCTCGCTACTTATTTATATAAGTAGCTGGAGGATCTTGAGAAAAAAGAAAAAGTTGAGGGTGTATGCCCTGTAGCCCCCGAGCCTTCGTCTGAGTTGTTTTTTGTCAGAAAAGAAGTCGGGCGATGGCTTTTAGCCTGTTTGGTATTGTAAGTGTGTTTCCTTAAGCGTAGCCTCCGAGTTCTTCCGAGTTCTTTGTAAAAAATGAGGCGAAGGCTCGTGACTTGCTTTAGCCATAGCCCCCGAGCTTTTCCTGAGTTCTTTTTCTTGAAAGTAGTCGGATGATGGCTTCTGGTTGACGTGCGCCTATAGGCGCACTCATTGAGTGTAGCCCCCGAGCCTCTTGCTTTTTGGAACAAAGAGCTGGAGGCTCCAGAGTAGCATGATGGCTTTGAAATTGTAGCCCCCGAGCTTGAATTCTTTTCCTCGAAAGTAGTCGGGTGGTGGCTTTTTGATTGACGTGCGCCCATTGGCGCACTCAATGAGTGTAGCCCCCGAGCCTCTTGCTTTTTGCAACAAAGAGATGGAGGGTCCAGAGTAGCATGATGAGGAGCGTCAAGGACGTCAATCCTTGGAGACTGCCTTGCGAGCTCAGGTTGTTGCTGCTGTTGAATCCGAGAAGAAGGCTTCTCGAGATCTCCAAGGTACTTGTAAATGCTTTTTGTTGCGTATAATTTTGTCACTTTGCTTTTTACGTGACTTCTTTACGCTTCCTTTGCAGCTTTTGAAGAAAAAGTACTCGGAAGAGACCGAAGCTTTGAAGCTTGAAGTAAAAACCTTTCGCAATGACTAGGAGAAGGTAAAAGAGGATGCTGAGGAAACTTTAGCCCGGGCTCGGCTGATTAGGCGTGGTGCTGATCGAGATCTTTTGCAGGCTAAGGCATCGATTGAAGGTTTCGGAAGATAGGTGGTCAGCCTTGCTGAGTTCTGTGCAAGGACTTGCCACTATGCCGAGGAGGCCTGAAGATCTTTGGGTTCGACTGGTTCGATTCCTTCCTCGACTGACCGAGCGGACCATCAATTTTGCCAAGGATGCAGTGTTGCTTGGCGTTCAGGGTGTTTTGGCTCACATCCGAGTGGTTGATCCTAACTTTCCTCTTGATAGAGTGATGGATGGGACCCATACTCCTGAGGATGAACAAGCACTCACGGAGTCAGTCCGAAGCTCGCTGTCCCCGCCCTTAGCTCGGGGAGTTACTTGATCTTGTAGAGATTACGCCCGGTGCGTCTTGATGATGGTGATGATCATTAGTAGTGAACTTCTTTGTTGTAATAAAACTTTGATGCCTTCCTAGATTATAAAAAAGAATTTTCTTTCTTGAATCTTGGTCAAATATCTTGTTGCTTGACCTTTGAATATTTTCTTTGTCAATCGTATTCTTTTTGGTGTTGTGAATCCATCTAAGAATAGTTAATGTTGTAGCCATCTTCAATGATCGGTTCGGACCGTAGGCCCTCATCCGAGTTCTTTTTCTCTAGAAGTCGGGATAGGTCGAGCTCTCTCTTGGCTCTCATCTAGTCCCGAAAAGGAGCTAGGATAGGGCGAGTGTTGACTTCTTTTAGCTGTACTCTCATCGGTGTTGTGAAAACAACCCGGAATAGTTGGGCTCAGGCTAGGTTGTAGCCATTTTGCTCTTTAACAAATAATTTGGACCGTAGGCCCCCATCCGAGTTCTATTTTATCTAGAAGTCGGGACAGGTCGAGCTCTCTTCTTGGCTCTCATCTAGTCCCGAAAAGGAGCTAGGATAGGGGCAGTGTTGTCTTCTTTTAGCCGTACTCTCATCGGTGTTGTGAAAACAACCCGGGGGTCGGCGTTTTTTGCTCTCATCGGGGTTCTATGTTGCCCTGGGGGTGAGCGATTTGTGCTCTCATCGGGGTTTGCCCGGGGGGTCGGCGCTTTTTTTGCTCTCATCGGGGTTTGCCTTGGGTCGGCGCTTTTTTTGCTCATCGGGGTTTGCCCGGGGGTCGGCGCTTTTTGCTCTCATCGGGGTTTGCCCGGAAGGTTGAGTGCTTTTCGGATCGTAGGTTCTTATCCGAGTCCCGTATTCTAGAAGTCAGGCTCTAGTTCTGAAAAGAAACTGGGACATTGTAATCTTTTCTTTTTGAATAATGAATCTTTATTGGAAGAAGTGGTATATATCTTTGTTGTCTATGCAAAAAATTGTCGTAATTGAGATATGTGCCATGAATTTTTTATTGGAGCTCCGTCTTCAGTCATCAGTTCGTAGGATCCTGGTCCTGTTACTTTTGTTACTATGAAGGGACCTTCCCATGGGCTGAGTAGTTTGTGTCTTCCATCTGGTTTTTGTATTTTCCTGATGACTAGATCGCCGGCTTGTAGGGTTCTTGGTTGAACGCTTTTATCGTAATATCTTCTTAGTCCTTGCCTATATCTTGCTGATTGTAGTGTTGCATTTACTCTTATTTCTTCTAAGCTGTCGATTTCTAGTCTCCTGGTTTCTTCTGCTTCCCCTTCATTGTATTGCTCAATTTTGTGAGATGTCCAGATCAAGTCAGCTGGTAGTACGGCTTCTGATCCGTATACTAGGAAGAAAGGCGAGTAGCCGGTTGCTTTCTCGCTTATTTGAGTTCTTAATCCCCGCACTACTTTGGGTAGTTCATCTATCAATTTTGCTCCGTAATCTTTGAGGTCTTCATATAGTCTTGGTTTCAATCCTGCCAAGATGAGACCGTTTTGCTCTTTCTACTTGACCGTTTGCTTGAGGATGAGCTACGATGCATAATCAATGCTGAATCCATGAGCTTGAGCCCTGACTTTTTGAATTCATTGGTCGTGAATGGTGATCCTAGGTTTGTAATTATCCCGTTTGGCATCCCAAATCTATGCATAATTTCTTGGATGAACTCTTGTGCTTTGGCCGAGCTGTATTTTACTAATGGCTTGTATTCTATCCACTTGGTGAACTTGTCGATGGCCACGAAGATGTACTCGAACCCTCCTTTGGATTTCTTAAGTGGTCCGACTTGATCAAGCCCCCAAAGATGAGAACGGCCATGCTTTGGTGGGATGCATATTAGATTGTGAGTGGAACATGTGCTTGTCTTGCAAACATTTGACAGCTTTTTTTTGCAAATATTTGACTAGTTCTTCGGCGTCTTTCAATGTTGTTGGCCAATAGAATCCTGATCGAAAAGCTTTTCCGACTAGTGTCCTTGAAGATGCATGATTCCCCGCAAACCCGAGTGCATTTCTAGTAATATTTCTTTCCCTCTTTGTTGATACATATTTCAATAATACGCCCGATGAAGCTGCTCTTTTGTAAAGATTATCTCCTACTAAGACGTAGTTTTTGCTTCTTCTGATTACCCGAGTTGCTTCTGCTTTATTTCCAGGTAACTTCTTTTCCTTGATGTAATCTATGAATACTTGCATCCATGTTGAGTTGTCTGTGCTGATCATTAGAATTTGCTCTTGTTCTGTCTTCTTCTTCTCGTCTTCTTTTTCATCTGACTTGATAGATGGTTTGTTTAATTCTTTTACAAAAACTCCAGCGGGTACTTTTGCCCTATCTGAGCCTAGTTTGGCTAACACATCAACTGCAATGTTTGAATCTCGTAATATATGATGTATTTCTAGACCTTGAAAATTCTTCTCAAGTTTTCTGATTTCTGCGCAATAGGCATCCATGTTTTCCTTGGTGCAATCCTATTCTTTATTGACTTGGTTGACTACTACTGCTGAATCTCCGTAGACTAGTAATCTTTTGATTCCAAGTGATGTTGCGACTTGTAGGCCGTGGATGAGTGCTTCGTACTCTGCTTCATTGTTGGTAGCTTGCCATAAAATTTGTAGAACATATCTGAGTTGTTTTCCATCGGGTGCGATAAGTAGTACTCCTGCTCCTACCCCTCCTAGTTTTAGAGATCCATCGAAGTACATTTTCCAATGGTCCAGGATGGCGTCTGGAGTAGGTTGTTGTATTTCGGTCTATTCCGCAATGAAGTCGGACAATGCTTGAGATTTGATTACCTTCCTTGGTGTAAATTCTATCTTGAGTGCTCCGAGTTCAACTGCCCATTTTGAAATTCGTCCTGTTGAGTCTCGATTTCTTAGGATGTCTCCGAGTGGAAAATCTGTTACAACGACTACTTTATGATCTTCAAAATAATGCCTGAGCTTCCTTGAGGTTATAAGTATTGCGTAGAGTAGTTTTTGCACGTGAGGATATCTCACTTTTGATACTTTGTGAGTACTTCACTTATGTAGTATACTTGGCGTTTGTACTTTGTAGATGTGTCCTTGTTCTTCTCTTTTCGACCACAATAGCTGTGCTAACCACTTTGAAGTAGTTGCGTAAAATGTAGAGCATGAGGTCTTCGTCTTTCTTTGGTGGTACTAATACTCGAGATGTGCTGATGTATGCTTTTAGCTTGTCGAAGGCTTCTTGTGCTTCTTCGTTCGGGTAAATTTGTCTGTTTTCTTTAGTAATTTGAAAAAGGTAAGCCTTTTTCCCCAGTCTAGAGATGAATCTGTTGAGTGCTGCCATGCAACCCGTTAGTTTCGTAGATCCTTGATATCTGGCTTTGTGGGCCCATGTCGGTTATTGCCTTGATTTGTTTTGTGCTTGCTTCAATTCCTCTTTGGTGACTAGAAATCCGAGTAGTTGTCCTAATGATACGCCAAATACACATTTGTTGGGGTTGAGTTTCCACTTCCATCTTTTGAGATTGTTGAAAGTTTGTTGTAGATCTTCAATCGAGAGAATCTGGGTTCTTTGTTTTGACGACTACGTCATCCACATATGCTTCCGCGTTCTTTCCAATTTGATCTCCCAAACAAGTCCGGATTGCTCTTTGGTATGTTGCTCCTGTATTTTTGAGTCCAAAAGACATTGTTTCGTAACAATAAGCGCCGAAAGGTGTAATGAAAGAAGTCTTGCTTTGGTCTTCTTCTTTTAGTGCAATCTGGTGATATCCCGAGTAGCAATCTAGAAAGGATAATAGAGCTGATCCTGCTGTTGAATCTACTATCTGATCAATTCTTGGTAATCCGAAAGGGTCCTTTGGACAATGTTTATTGAGGTCCGTGTAGTCGACACACATACGCCATTCATCTATGTTCTTTTTTGTGTACGAGCAGGATTTGCCAACCAGGTGCAGGGTGTAAGATTTCTTTAATGAACCCCCGCTTTGCTAGTAGTCGGGCTATTTCTTTTTTATTGCTTCCTTCTTGTCCGGTGAAAAACGTCGTAGTCTTTGTTTGATCGGTCTTCCTCCTTTGTTGACTTCAATTTTGTGCTCGACCAACTCCCTTGGGACTCCGGGCATATCTGGCGGTTTTCGTGCAAATATATCCTTGTTGTCCCGTAAGAAGTTGGTGAGCGTGAGTTCCTATTTGATAGGCGGTGTGCGCCGATTGTGGCGGTCTTTGATGGATCACCGTCCCTAGATCAATCTTTTGGTGCCCTCTCCCTCGGTGTGGTGAGTGTACTTTGTTTTTTGGCCGGTATCTCTAGTTCTTCTGTTCTTATTTCGCTCTTCGCCGAGTTGATTTTACCTTGTACTTTTGAGGATATTTGTATTGCTTGTACATCGCATTCGTAGGCTCTTTTTAGGTCTCCTCCGAGAGAGAGTACTCCGTGTGGTCCCGGCATCTTGAGTAGTAGATATGGATAGTGTGGTATAGCCAAGAATTTTGCTAGTGCTTTGGTCTTCCTAATATCACATGATATGATGATTCAAAATCTGCAACTTCAAATTTGATGAGCTCGTCACCTCCGTAATTTATGGGAGTTCCAAATGTTACTTTGGAAGTGTAATCTGTCCGAGAGGCATAGCCGGTCTCCCGGTACTATCCCATAGAAAGGTATGCTTGTAGGTGTGATCATTTTTGAGAATTCTGGTCCCATCTTCTTCAGGGTGTCTGCAAATATGATGTTGAGTCCTGCCCCCCCATCGATGAGTACTTTGGTTATTGTTATGGCGGCAATTGTTGGTCCGAGTACTAATGGATATAGCCCTGCGTTCCCAACACTTGTCCATTGGTCTTCTCGTGAGAACTGAATTGAATATTGTGACCAATTTAAATATCTGGGTGTTGCTGGCTCTGCTGCCTTGATTGTTCGCCAAGCAAGCTTGTCTTCTTGTTTGCTCCTAGAACCGGGTACTCTTGAGAATATTACTGATATTGTTGCTCTTGGATTTTGAAAACCGTTATCGGCTGTGTTGTCTTCTTCTTTCTTTTCCCTGTTTTCTTCTTTCTCTTGTTTGTCTTTCTTCATGTATCTTTCTTGAAAGATGCGACACTCTCCCATTGGGTGGATTCCTGTTGGATGATAGATGCATTTCATGTTTTCGAGGTCTTCAAATCTTCTTGCCGGGTAGAATTTCTTTCTTTCGGTGGATGCCACCATGTTGTCAGAATATCTCTTTTTGTTGTGGAATTCTTGTCTGTTGTCTTGAATGTTCCATCTTCTTGAGTTGTCTTGATACCTTGAGTTGTCTTGGTATCTCGAGTTGTCTTGATATCCTGAGTTGTTTTGGTTGTTCCATCTTGTGTTGTTTTGATCGTTCGAGTTGTTTCTTCTGTTCGTGTTGTTTCTCCTTTCTGAGTTGTTTCTGTTGTCTGAAAACCTTTCTCTTGTCTTCTCTTCTGCTGTAATCATCTTTTCAACTGTTCTTTTGAACTCCTCGTTTGTCTGAGGGTTTTCCTTGCAGAAGTCGTGAAACATCCATCTTACTTTTAAGCCGTATGAAAATGCTTCTATTACTTCTCTCTGATGTGATGTCGTGTACTTGTGCTCGAGTTGTCCAAATCTTCTATAGAAGTCTCTCGAGGCTTTCTCCTAGATTTTGCTTTAAACCTTTCAACTCGGGCTTGCGTTATTGGGTGGATCAAGATCCCTGCAAAATTCTCACAAAAGGCTTTTTGGAGGTCGCTCCATGTTTTGATAGATCCAGGTCGTAATTTGTCGAACCACTGGAGTGGTAATGTTTCCAGGGCCATTGGGAAAAATAATGTTTTTATGTCGTCATCGCCTCCGGCTAGTTCTATAGATTGAGAATAAATCCTAAGCCATTGCATTGGCTCAGTCTTGCCATCATATTTTGAATGATTGGATGGTTTGAATTTGTGAGGTAGTTTGACTGTGAGTAGTCTTCCTGCGAAGCAAGAAAATCTATCGGGTACTTTTTCTGGTCTGTAGTCGGAATCTGCCTGGCTGTCGTATCTCGAAATAATCCTAGGGGGACTTCTGGGTGGTGTTGGAGATCTTTCCCCGTTTTCCCCTGTTTTTTCTGTCCAATCGTGATGAGGTTGAGCTCTTCTCCCATTATTTGGAGTTGATAATCTTTCGAAAGCGGAAATCCTCCGAGTTCTTTGACTTGTCTGTTCAGATGGTATGTGTCGGGGAGGTACTCGGTCGCCTTGTATCCTTTGCGCGGTATCTCCGAGTAGATTTCTAAGCCCGGCTTGTTCTTCACTTGGTCGTTGTATGGCGTCAATTACATTAATTAACTCTTGTATCTTGTTGATAGGATCAAGTCTGGTCCTTGCTGCAGTTCATCTTTCCTCGGCTTCTTTTTCAGCTCTTTTTTGATTGTACTCGGCTAGCTCTTCTTCATATTTGCGCCATGCTTCTCTACGTTCATGAACTCGGTTCCTTCTTCCTCCTCTTTTCTTGTTTCTTCTTTCTCTTGTGCTTTAAAGTCACCGGTCTCCCCCTTGTGACGGAATTTGCCGGGATATCAGCCTCTGATTCTTCCGATGAATTATAGTTGGGTTGGACTGGCGGTACCAGAGGTTGCCTCATCATGAACACTTCTTCGTGTGTATTGGGTGGATGGTCGAGTTCTTCTCCTTCTAGAGGTTTACCGTATTGAAAAAGAAGGAAGGTGGAGTACTTATCTTGCTTGAAGATGTTCCATTGGTCGAGGTCGTAAGATTCCATTGCCTTCTGAGTGATATCCTGATATATCCGTGCCGAGTTGTTAAAACCGTAGTGAAAAGAACTCGGCTTGTCTTGTATATTTGGGTTTTCAGCTTCCTCTGTGAGCTTGAGTCTTGAAAAAATTTCCTGTATCCTCGGCTCGGGTTCTTGAAGTAGTCGACTATGGAGAGTTCCTTGTTCGTCTGCTTCGCAGACCCAGCTTCCGAAAACGAAGGTTGACCCCGTTGAAAAAATCATCATGTGTAGGTCCGTCGAGCCTTTGACGTTGATTTCGCCGAAAAGCCCCTACCTGGGCGCCCAAATAGCCGGTGTTTGACCACCGATAGCCTGCCACGGGGTTCCCGTAGCAGTTGATTCGGACCTCGGCGAACGACTAGAACTCGGCGGTTTCACGCAAGAGACACACGGTTTATCCTGGTTCGAGCCCTCGTCGTCGAGTAAAAGCTCTACTCCAGTCGGCCTTGGCCTTTTGCGTTGGATTGATGTCTGATCGTGTATTGTTCGTCTGTTTTCTCTGTTACAAAAGGTGGGTGCTCGCTCCTTTTTATAAGAGGAAAAGAGCCGTAGCTCGTTTCTAATCCTAGTCGGACTCGTAGGAAGTGTTCTCGCTCTTATTACGAAGTTACTTTTTATCCGTCTAACTAGGTTGATCCGTATTCTACTCGGATCCGATCTTCTTGCTCTTGTCCTGACGGGAGCCGTGCTGGTGAGTAGCCGTCTACGTCCTGTATCGACACTAACCTCATCCCGCCGGCTGGCCTCGCCATGGGGGGCGACCCACCACCGCTTCCTGAAGTTGCTCTGCCTTGGGAGTGGGAGAATGCTACAGCTCAGATCCATAACGTGTTGGAGGGATGCGTCGTTGCTCGCGCGCCGCATCCCCGTTGGAGGGGTGCACCGCTGCTCGCCGCTCGGGTTCGCCCGCCGACCGGAGGGGCGCGCCACCGCCGCGAAGGTGTGCCCTCGTGAAGTGGGTAAGGGAGGCGGGTGGAGCTAGGGTTTGGGCACGGCGCATTTATATGTCCGTGGCACGACCAGCCTGCCTTTGGGGCCGGCTGAAAGGCCTTCACAGCCCAGGCCCACGTTAGCTACGCTGACATCACGCCTCATAGAGCGTCTGAGGGAACTGAATTTTTCAGTCGGTGCCGCGGAGTTACATAGAAAAACAAGTAATTTTCTGTCAGTTGCTAAAAAACCGATAGGAATATCAAATTTTTTTTGTCGGTTTCACATTTTTTCTGTTGGTCACTTATAGCCGACAGAAAAAATAGAATATTTCTATCGGTCCAAGAAAAACCGATAGTAAATTTCATGTTTCCGGTAGCGTCTGGTTACTGCAGGATCAAACCAATGACATTTGAATATGATAGGATTTAGAGGTTTGCAACCTCTAAAGTTGAGTTTATATATTTCTTCAATTATTTCATAGTACTCGACATTATCAAGGCCGAGTATAAAAACTCCGGAATGGTTCTTTGATTCTCCTTGTCATAGCTTGCTGTGTGAAAGTTGTAACCGTTCATGTCATAACTGGTAAGTGACTTGACCCTATATTCAAAGCCATTGGCAACCTGTCTCAACTCGGGACTCATAGCCACATCACTTTGGGCCTACAAGATGAAGTATGTTAGATTTTTCTATTATTCGCATGTGCGTGCAGCTTGCAATGTGAAAATAATTAGGAGCTAAATTGGATGGTACCTTTTTAAACCAAGAAATGAAATAAGGCATTCCACTTCCCGCACCTTGTCTAAGAAGGGTATCACATTCCTTCGGGGTAGGTTCCCTCCTAGACAATGGCGGATGTATATACTAGTTAGTGGGTGCAGCCGCACCCAGAGAAAAATAGGAAAACAGTGATTATAGCCAAATTTTCACCATATTCACACCCTCAAAATAAAATTGTACTCGCACCCCCATCAAATTTTCTCTAGCTCTGCCACTGCTCCTAGATTCATTCCTGAATTAATCAAGAAATTCCCTGTGACAACGAGAAATAATAGGGTTGGTCAACACATCAACCATGACGAAATAGTTCTTGAATATGGAACCAATTCATTGAAAACTTACCGTAAATATGGCTCCACTTCCTCAAGGTTGGTCAACACATATAGCATGATAGTGCACCACTCGTCATGTCTCAAGGTCTTGTTGCTCGATGCACTTGCACTTCCAAGTGTCCCTTTGAAAAGGCTGAGGTTCAACTCATTGCCGTCGGCATTGTAACAAACGGGTGGATTATGCATGCTACGGAGGTTGTCACCATAGTATATTATTGTGAAATTTGACACCTCCTCAAGAATGTATGCCTCCGTAATGGAAGCCTCAATTTTATTTTGGAGAACCTTTAAATATCTCTGCACTGGATAGCACCAACGGAACTACATGACCTCCCAATCGTGCCTTGGTAGGAAGATGCAGAATCAAGTGCTGCATCGGATTGAAGAAGCCAGGGGAAGATCTTCTCTAACTTACATAGCAACACAGGGGCCATTTGTTCCAAATCTTGAACCGCCTTTCGAGACAACTCCTTTGCACAAAACTATTGGAAGAAATAGCTCAACTCTGTCCACACTAACCACACATGCTTAGGGATAACCTCGAACCATCGACAGAAAAAGCCGCTCAATCTATATGTGATAGTCATGACTCTTCATCCTAAGACTTTTAAGGTATCTAATTTCACTCCCCTCCTCAGATTTGCTGCATACCCATCAGGAAACATTAATGACTAGATCCGTTCTAGTACTTTCATCCTTTGGGGCTTCTTCAGGATGAATTCAACCTTAGGCTTTGTCTAATTCTTGTCACGTCTAAGAGGTTTCATTTCGTGGTTTGGTCTATCGCATAACATTGCTAGATCCACTCTAGCCTTAATATTGTCCTTTGTCTTATCAGGAATGTCCATGAGTGTTCCCTAAAGTGCCTCGGCAATATTTTTCTCAGTGTGCATTACATGAATGTTGTGTGGAAGGAGTAGGTCATCATAACTGTGGAGCTGAGTCAAGCTGGACTTATGAGTCCACATATGTTGCTCACCATATCCCACAAAACGAGATCCTTTGTCGTCATTGGGCACGAGAGCATCTATCTGAGCATGAACCTCGGCACCAGTCCTCATTTGTGGTGCTTCCTCTGTCACTACGACACCTTTTGTAAAGTTCTTAATGTCATTTCTGAATGGATGGTTAGGAGAGAAGAATTGTCGATGTTTGTTGAACGACGAAAACTTGCCACCCTTTAGCAATCAAATGAACCTCAGAGCCTCCTTGCATATTGGACATGGGTACTTCCCGTGAACACACCAGACACTGAATATCCTATACATTAGGAAGTCATGCAGGGAGTAATGGTACCACACATGCATTTTGAAGTTTCTTTTCATAGCTCGCTCATATGTCCATACGCCTTGCACCCAAGCATCAATCAATTTATTGATCAGAGGCTCCATGAACACACCCATATTATTCCCGGGGTACCCTAGAATTATCAATGACAAGAATACGTACTGGCTTTGGAAGCATACGCCGGGGGAAGATTCAGGGGGATAACGAACACGGGCCAACATGTGTGTTGACACTTATTAATGTCTTAATTTTATTGTAAATTATTCTTGCATTATACATGAATATCTACTAGAATAGGGTTATTACAAATAATTTCCATGAGATTTGGTGAATTGTATATTTTCCAGAGAATTTATCTAGAAAAGCTTTAAAGAGGGATTAGAGTGCATAATTATCATGAAACTTAACAGCGAAGGCAACCATCGTTATCGGGATGTGGGAAGGATCTAGAAGACATCCGAAGCAACGGGACCGGCAGAGGAGACTAGGTGGGGCCGGCCGGCCCCACCATGGCACCGGGCGGCGCCCCGCGGCTAGGGTTTGCCCCCCTCTTCTAGAATCTTCCTCCACCGCTTTTGAGGAGTAATCTCAGCCTTTGGTTAAGTCAGTTTGATCCAACGATGCACATTCACCCCAGCGGGCTATAAGTAAAGGGCCAGACCCCCCCTGAAGAGCCCGAAGCATTAGATAGATATCCAGTAGATCTAGGTTCAAGAGAGAGATTAGGGAGATAGAGTGGAAGAGTAGAGATTTGGAGGAGTCCCGACCTGTCGGAGCTTCTTCGTAGCTGTATTCATCTGGATTCGGCTCCCTCGCCCGAAGCTGCGTTCTAAGGTATTTTGTATTCAACATTCTAATTCAAGTAAGCAGTTGTTCTTATTTGTTCTTAGGTTTGCAACTCATATTGAGTGCTTTGATCTTGGTAGCTCCTAGGTTGAAGTAGTATCTCGTAGTGTAGACATGGTGTCTAGGCTATGATTACTTGTGAATGTCCCCTGATTGGTCGGATAGTGGTAGTTCATGAAGGTGACTTTATTGCTTCGTTGATTCCTCTATAGTCCACTTCCCATTGATAGGATCGATAGGTGTATAGGTGCTTGGTAGGAGAGAACTTTGATTTCTGCTCTTATTCAGGTTACTGCCCAGTTAGAACGATATTATTCGAAGCTTACCGGTTGTCGAAACTAGATAGTCATTAGCTAACTCCTCATTCTCAATGTTCTCTAGATTGGTTGTGCCATTGGATTAAGAACCATAGACTTAGTCATTATCACAACTGTTCCTTTGGGTTCGATATTAAAACTGGTAGTCTGATAATAATAATTTAGGGTGCAGTTGATTTATAGCCTCTTTTGCTTTTTTTATGCTTGCCATCAAAGTGGATCCATGCCTCACCATCGGATGCATGTACCATCTTGTCAGGATTGTATCGTTTGTCATTGTTGTGCCATGTCATCTGTTTAGCAGACTCCTCGGTCATGTAAAGTCATTGGATCCTAGGTAAGAAGGGAAGGTACCTCAGCTGAGTCATGGGGATCGCAAGCTGCCTCATCTGGCCTTCACTAGATTCTACCTCTAGGAACCTAGAGGACTTACATTTGGGACAGTACTTTGCGTCCACATGTTCTTTCCTAAATAGCACGCACCCCTTCGGACAAGCATCTATCTGGTCATATGGCATCTTTAGTGCATAAAGTAGCTTCTATGAGTCTTACATGTTCTTTGGAAAAATGTGACCCTCCGGAAGTAGGCTGCCAACAACTGTCAGCTGACTATCAAAGGTGTCTCGACGCAAGCTATATTGGGACTTGTACGCCATCAAGTACATCATCGAGGGCTAACACTGGTAGCTCCTCCAAGGCTGCCAACGTTACATCATCTGCTGGTAGCCACGGTGTGAGGCATCTTGTGCGTCACCCACTGCCTAGTTCCACCCATCAAGTGGGCGAGGGGTCTTCACGCACACAATACAACGTGCAAAGATGAGGTGGTCTACACCTTGCAATCCTCTCCTAGCCCATTGAGAGGAAAACCGCCGACACCTTCGCCCCCTTGCTATGGGTACCGGACCAAGCAAGAACACGCTACCTCCGGTGCGGCCCAAAGAAGAAAAGGAACTAGACGATGTGGACTTCAACGGACGTTCCTCAGTGGTGAAGACGATGTAAGTAATTAATACGCCTTCTCATGTTCATATGCACGCACATGTATGTTCTGCAATTATTAATTCACTCATTACTGTGCAGTTCTTCATCAGCCTTAATCCCCGTGACTTTCCACTGGTGCCAGAGAATATCGAGTCCCTTAATGATATCAACCTCAATGACATCACCGATGCTGAACTCGGCCTGAAAGATCTTCAGAAGATGAAGCAACCTCGTCCTGATGTCAAGGACCAGGGGAAGGCGGATCAGCCTCGTTCCCGAGGTAATTCAAGAAGGATTATCTCTTGTGATATTATTCAATCTTTTTTAATATCATGATGATTGACTAGGCAATGAAGACAATGACCACCTCCCACTTTCAAAGCGATTGAAGCTCCAGAAGGGAAAAGGCATGCTTGGACTATCGGAACCTCTGAAGGAACCAGCAAGTGTGACCTTGTCCTCAGAGGAACCTAAGGCGATGGGAGCTCGTGTGCTGATGGACAGTGCAGAAGCTCAAAGAGAAGACAAGTGCCTATGTCTCCGAACTCATCTCTAACACACCGCAGTTTGTAGTTGCTGTAGAGTAGAAGTGATCAACTGGACAACTTGTATTGATCATGTATGAGTACATATATAGAGTACATCTGGTGGCCTTTGGCCACGCCTGTGCATGCGTGAGCGGACGAGCAGCCTAAGCGGGAGCGTGGGCGCCGTGGAGACTGGGCACGCATGTGCTGCTGGAGCGCGCTCTGCGGATCTACGGGCACGGCGAGTGCGCGATGTGTGCGAGTAGTTGCGGACGCTAAAGATGCGGACAAGCTCTAGACGTTGGCGAGCCTTGTCCGCTGACACCCCCCTGCAGTCTCGATGTTGGGTGCTGCAACGACGGAGACGCTGTCCTGGAAGTCGAAGAACAGCGCCGAGGGTAGGCCCTTGGTGAAGTCGTCAGCAACCTAGCGCACACTAGGAACATGAGTGATGCGGAGCTCCCCAATGGTGACCTTCTCCCAATGAGATGTGTTTGATGCGCTGGTGATGAACGGGGTTCCGCGCCATGTACATAGACGAGATGTTGTCGCTGTAGGCCACTATCACCGAGGGGACCTTGCTGAGATGTTCCCTGAGCAGATGCTGGATCCATGAGCACTCTGAAACAGCATTGGCGATGGCGCGGTACTCCGCCTCGGCACTCAAACGTGACACCGTGTTTTGTCGCTTAGAAGACCATTAGACGAGCGGGTTGCCGAAGAAGACGCAGAACCCAGACGTGGAACGCCGGGTGTTCGGGCAGCCGGCCCATTTGGCATCTGAGTAGGCCGTGAGCGTCGGTGTCAGGGCAGAGCGAAGCTAAACACCGAGCATCGTCGTGCCCTTGATGTATCGGAGGATGCGTTTCAGCATCATCTGGTGCACATCTCATGGCACGTGCATGTGGAGGCAGACTTGTTGCACGGCATAGGCGATGTCAGGGCGAGTAATCGTCAGGTACTGCAGTGCGCCGTCGATGCTTCGGTAGGCGGTGACGTCGTCAATCAGCTTGCCATCAGCTGATGAGGGCTTCGGTTTGGCGTCTACAGGCGTGGCACTGGTTGCAATTGGCCATGCCTGCACGCTCAAGCTGCTCGGCAGCATATAAGGACTGCGAGAGGAAGAAGCCTGCCGGAGATGCCGATAGGATCATGTCATCAACGTACAGGAGGAGATACGCCATGGCGCCGCTCTGGTGGTAGACGAATAGGGAGGTGTCTGCCTTGGACTGGACAAAGCCTAGATTTGTGACATGACCGATGAAATGATCAAACCATGCTCGCGGTGCTTGACGCAGGCCATAGAGGGACCGCAACAGGAGGCAGACATCGTTCGGCCGATGTGGATCGATGAAGCCGATAGGCTGTTGGCTCTACACCTGTTCCTGCAGATTGCCATGAAGAAAAGCATTGGAGACATCATGCTGGTGAGCTGGCCAGTTGTTGGTTGCCACGAGCGTCAGAACTGTGCGCATGGTCACCGACTTGACCACGAGCGAGAACGTCTCGCTGAAATCGATGCCCGGTCGCTAATTGAACCCACGAATGGCCCACTGTGCTTTGTAGCGCTCGAGGGTGCCGTCGGGATTCATCTTGTGCTTGAAGACCCACTTGCCGATGATGATGCGTGCACCTGGTGGGCGTGGAATGAGCGTCCACGTCTTGTTTGCCTGCAAGGCATCAAATTCCTTTTTCATGGCAGCATACCAGTGGGGATCCTTGACGGCGAAGCGGACACTTCGTGGAAGAGACGAGACCGCCTCCGTGGCTTCCATGGCATACTTGGGGTTCAGTTTGTAGATCCCAGCACGTGCACGAGTGACCATCGGGTGCGGTTAAGGATCAGCGCCAGTCGACGTTGCGGGAGGTGAGTCGGGTGCTGGAGCAGACGGCGAGGAGCTGCGTGACATGGTGCTCATTGTTGAAGACGTCGAGGTGCCCGACACGATCGGAGTTGTAGTGGATGGAATTGAGGGCGTTGATGTGGCGACGATCTGCCTACGATGGGCAGGTTGGCGTGGTGTATGCATCACCGGGTGGGGCGGGGACGGTGCTGATGTCGATCGGCGACGCGCGTCGCGGCCAGCCCCGGTAGCTTGCAGTAGTGGAGGTAGATTGACGTCGACGTCGGGGGTCGGTGCAGCAGCTGGTGCCATGGCACGAAAGGGGAACACCGCCTCATCATACAGGACGTGCCGCGAGGTGATGATGTGACCCGACGAGGCATCATAGGAGCGGTAGCCACAGTGATACACCGGATAGCCGATTAAGATGCACGTGGTCGACCGTGCGGCAAGTTTGTGGCTCGCCGTGGCGATCGTGTTGGGGAAGCACCGGCAGCCGAAGACGCGAAGCTTGATGTAGGTTGGTGCCATGTCGAAGGGCAGCTAGAACAGCGTCGTGGATGCCGTGGCGCGGCACGGTTGGCGGTTGATCAAGTATGTTGCCGTGGCGAGCGCTTCAGCCTAGAACGCTAGGGGAGCTGCACTATGAATCAGCAATGTACGCAGACAATCATTAATGGTTCAAAGAACACGCTTGGCTTTCCCGTTCTGCTGTGATGTGTAAGGGCACGAGAGGCGAAGCTGAGTGCCGAGAGAGGACAGGAGAAGACGCATGGTGGTGTTGTCATACTCACAACCATTGTCAGTCTGGAAGGCGAGGATCGGCAATCGAAATTGGGTGTGAATATAAGCGATGAATGAGCGAATAGCGGGGAGAACATCAGATTTATTTCGCAGTGGAATGGTCCAGAGGTAGTAGGTGTAATCATCAAGAAACACAACATAATATTTGTAGCCTAAGTGACTGAACACAGGTGAGGTCCAAACATCTGAATGAACTAATTGAAAGGGAAAATAAGTACGGGATGTAGAATCATGAAACGGAAGTCGAGAATGTTTGCCCAGCCAGCAAGAGGACACATGTGAGTAGTAACTGGGAGTCCTGGATGGCCAAGTCATTGTCGCCACAGGGACGCTGCTGATAAGGTGTGGAGAGCTTGATGGTGTGGAAGGCGAAGTGGGTAGAGATCACCATGGCTATCACATCGGAGCATCTCCGCCCTGGTATGAAGATCCTTGATGGAAAAACCAGAAGGGTCAAACTCGATAGATACATTGTTATCACAAGTTAAACGCCGAATAGAAATCAAGTTCTTAATGAGAGAGGGAGAAACAAGAACATCATCGAGACGAAGAGGTGTAGTGGCAGTAGGGATGACTATGTGTGCTCAGCGTGTGGCGGGCATGCGAGCACCATTCCCTACTGTGACGACAGAAGAGGATGAACGGAGGGAGCCTAGAGGAAAGTTACTAGGAGAGGACGACATGTGGGACGTCGCACCAGTGTCGAAGTACCACTCGGAGGCACATGGCGGTTGTTGTGGGGCGTCGGACGACGGCAGGGCCACATAGAGCGTGTTGGGGTCGAAGACGTTGGAGGGGCTGGATGCGGCCGTCATGGCCTGCTGTGGCTGGAATGGCGGCCGAGGACCTAGGACATCGGCGCCAGGGGCACGGAAAGGCATAGACCATGCCTACACCATGCCTTGCCATGGGTAGTAACCCGCGGCCCACGACGCAGGCGGGGCGTTAGAGGAGTTGGCGTTGTTGTTGGGACAGGAGCCACTCCGCCCGTGTTCCGGCCACCGCCGTTCCCCGCGACGACGATCGTAGCGGTTGTTGGAGCGGTTGCCGTCGCCGTTGCCGTTCCTGGCGTTGCCAGGTCCAGATCGGGTGTTGTTGGAGCGTGGGGTAGAAGATTCAGACGAGGCATCTTTGGTGCCAGAGGAGGAGCTACCATTGGTGGCGCCATGAGACGCGGTCAGTGCCTGACCGGCCTCAACGGTGGCGTCGTGTTGGAAGCTGAGTTCCTCAAGAATGAGGAAGGAGCGGGCACTTTGGAAGGTGTGCGGCGGTGACTTCGATGTGATCACCGGCTTGACGTAGCGGAATTTGGGGTTGAGGCCGTGGAGAAGATTGAGCACTTGGCTCGGCTCGGAGACGGGGTGGCCGATGTCGCGCAGTTGATCAGCGATCCGCCTGAGCTTGGTGCAGTAGTCATTGACAGATATGTCGCCTTGCACCAGGGAGTGCAGCTCGGCTTCCAGGTACACATGCACTGCATCTCATTGCCCTGGAAGAGGCCCTCCACGGCATGCCAGAGGGTGAAGGCGTTGTGGCGCTCACGACAAATGATGTCGAAGATGCCTTTGGACATGGTGGCGAGTATCCAGTTGATGACGTAGGAGTCCACCATGTGCCACTCGCCATCGCGCTCGTCGTCGGGGGGTCGTCGAGCAGATGTGGCTCTTGATGCCTAACTTGCCGAGGGTGGAGTCGAAGAAGTGACGCCACTGGCCGAAGTTGCCCTCATCCATGTCGAGGATGACTAGGACGTGGTGGCGGATGGAGAGGCCCTGAATCTGCGAGGCAGAGGCGGGCACGGCGTCGAAGCCATCGTCGGAGGACTCGGAGTGGACAGAGAAGGGAGCCATGGGAGCAGAAGGGGAGGCAAAAGTATTTTGGAGGTCGAAGAAGAGGCTGATACCATGTAGAGTAGAAGTGATCAACTGGACAACTTGTATTGATCATGTACGAGTACATATATAGAGTACATCTGGTGGCCTTTGGCCACACCTGTGCATGCGTGAGCGGACGAGCGGCCTAAGCGGGAGCATGGGCGCCGTGGAGACCGGCACGCATGCGCCGCCGAGCACGCTCTTTGGATCTACGGAGCGGGCGAAAAGTGACGTGTGCGAGTAGTTGCGACGCTGAAGACGCGGACAAGTTCTAGCCGCTTGGCGAGCCTTGTCCGCTGACAGTTGCTTTAGGCGAGCTCACCTCACCTAGCCTTGTTCTTCAGGTAGGGACTTCCAAAGAGGAGCGTTACTCAGACATTGTTGTCCATGATGTAGGTCGCTTCCAGCGTTTGCTAAAGGAGAACTAATCTGACCATGCTGAAATCATGAAGCGAGTCAAGTTCTTTGCAATAGAGTGGCCAATGTTGTTCGTCTTTGCCTTAGCCGGCTCATCCGGACCAGGTGATATCACGCTGCCGCAGTTGGCTAAGCGCTTGGAAGGTGGGTTGTCCTTTGAGAAAGCGGCCCCGGGCAAGGATGAGGATGAGGTCCGTGCCATCCTGCAACGCTTGGAGGCCGTCTGCTCTAAGGTATCTACCGACATCAAGGCTTTCAATGGCAGCCGAGGTGGATTACAGGGACGTCACCGCTGCACTTAGGGTGAAGTACGCCTCGAGGGTCGCTGAGCTTGAACAACAGGCGAAGGAAGGAAAGAGGCATGAGCAGGAGCTCCTTTGTCTTGAAGATGCAGCCTCAGAAAACTTGATCAACTTTGATAAAGATGTCGTGTCACAGTTTGGCAGCGTCGGCCAGCTGACAAAGCACCATGATGACGTGAAAGGCTACCTGCAGCGCATCGAAGAGGAAAAGAAGCTTGCTCAGGCAGGGGTGTCGTCCGACATCGCTACCATCTTGGCACATTCCGCCGAGCCTCCTGCTGGGCCATCTGCATGATGGAGTGAGATTTGAGAGTAATAAGTGTTGGGTCATGCAACATCGGTGGCCATAGGTTTGCTTTTAGTCTATCAGTTTATTTAGGATCAGTCAAGTCTGAGTAGTTTCTTTTATTCAATCATTTTTTTAGATGCCAAGGAGTCATATCGGGGCACTATTTATGCATGGTGCGCTCTCAGCTAGGAGAAACATTTGTAGCTTGTAATAATGAAGGAGTTTGATCATCTGAATGAAGTTTGTTTCCTGGTCATGTTTCATTCATTTTTTCCTTGCTCACTGGATATGTAAGCTTGTATGTCTCGCTTAATCATTAGCATGCCTGACTGCCTTTTTTTCATTACTGCCAGGGTTGATTGCTGTGGCGGCGCAAGCTGGACTCCTGCTGTCGATTGAACGCCTCTTCTAGCATTCATTGTTTAGTTGCACTATCCTAGCACACATGTATTTGTAGATATCTAGTATAGCCTCTTGTACCTACTCAAGTGTATGTAGAGAGAGGAAGGGAAAGAAAAAATAAAATATTATGGTGATGACGTGAATATTGACACCACCAAGAACCATATCCATAGTGACGAGCCATGTGTTAAGCTTTTGCCGAGGTCATGTTACGACATTTACGAACAAAAGATATTTGAGTTGGTGTAAACGAGTGATTAACAGCCATGCACATCACCCATCAATATTTTTTGTGCCAGGGCCATGTTATGGCATTAGCTGGCTGAAGGTAATAAGTGTCATCGTACTTGATAACACGTGTGTATGGTTTCTGTTGGGGTCGTTGCAATGACATTGGCCAACAGTAAACTTTTCAATCCTCCTTACAGCATAGC
Organism: Chrysopogon serrulatus; assembly: GCA_015844335.1. Lineage (NCBI taxonomy): Eukaryota > Viridiplantae > Streptophyta > Magnoliopsida > Poales > Poaceae > Chrysopogon > Chrysopogon serrulatus. The sequence goes on along the minus strand of JADLZL010005653.1, from coordinate 52,858 downwards.
GAAAAGAACATGCTATTCATCAAAGGAGTTCTTTTTTCTTGATCTAGTGGTGACCGCTCAGAGATGCAGTACTAGACGACTGATCGAAGGGTTCCACAGCTCGATACTAGCCATACTGGCACATCGCACTGCTCCCATGAATGCGAAGTGAAAACCATGTAGTGCCTTTGGTAAAGAGAGCTACTCAAACTAGTGCAGGCTGCAAGAGTGCGCTGCACCATAACACGGGACGACATGATGTCCGTATATGTAGTATTAGACGGAAATCTTGTGCATGCATGTTAGCCTAGCAATGCGAAACCACCGAAGCAACCAAAGAGGTCACGTGAAGAGCAATGTTTTAAAACATATTATTTTAAAAATGTTGGCTTGCCCATTGAGCATTACCTATAAGAGTGGCTTAGGACATGATTATAATCAGCAACGGATTTGAAGTCTTGCAAACGCAAATGGTTCCACTCATGACTAGCCTCGAGCCATATGAGTTTCTTTTGCTACTCATAATGCTCTTTAAGAGCAAGGCATAATGCATCAGGATTCTCCTTCATAAGGTACTCTTATTTGAGATCCTTATGAATATAGAACCTTAATAACATTAGGGCTCCATACTTCTTTTGTTCATCTAGCACCACCCCATCAACGGGTTCATTTGTGTGCCAGAAGTCCACAGGATGTAAAGTTAATTTTGATATCTGATGACCAAGAGTAGGGTAATTGTGACCATCTAAGGCGAGTTTATCGAACTCCTTAGCTATGGTCATAGCCTACAAAGTAGGACCATTTGATTTAACAAACTTACACATGATAAATTATAATCACAATGGTAAATAAATGTTGTAATAAAATGCAAAATAATTTAAATGACATAACTCATCACTCATTAATTGTGTATATATATATGGTTAGATAATCTCAAATGCCATGAGACATAGAATAGATCATTCATAGTAGGCAAATAATTTTCTGCCTAAGCATGGTCTCAAGGCTAAAAATTTCATTTTTGAATTAGACGCAGCCAATACTTAAGTCTCTACTACACCATAAATAACACAAATTAATGATTAAACAATGGTAATCACTACAATAGTGTAAGCCATGTAACTCTAAAAATATAATTCTCATTAATTTTGGATACATGGTTAGATAATCTCAAATGTCATAAGTCACTGAGTAGATCATAAATAGTAGGCAAATAAAATTGCTGTCTTAGCACAGTCTCTAGGCAGAATAATTCAAAATGAATTAAATGTAGCCTTTGCTAAGGTCTGTACTACAACATGTATAACAAAAATTAATGATAAAATAATAGTAATGATAAAATAATAGTAATCACTATAATAGTGTAAGCCATAAATCTTTTAGTCTTAATCATTTATTTTGGAAAAATTCAAATAGGTAATCATCAAATTCAATGGAAATGATGTAGACCTTTCACAAATATTCATCAAATGAAAATGTGTAGATCTTTAAAGGTAATCATTAGATTTAATAAAATGATGTAGACCTTTAAAGATAGTCATCAAATACAATTAAAATGGTGTAGACCTTTTACAGGTAGTCATTAAGTTCAAAGTTTTCATCGCAAAATAATAAAGTTATGCATAAATCAATTGTTGTATATCAGTAATAATTAATTAATTACTAAATATAATAACAATGTTTAGATGGAGTATGAGATAAAATTATCGTAGTAAATATGCAAGTGCACAGAAATAACACAAACATACTAGCATTCTATATTAGAATCCAAAACTGCGGGTACAACAGAACAAAACACATTTGTACAAGTACAAAAAATAGTCTAATCTTGGTAGAATATAGATACTAACACTGATGAACAACAGTAATTTTACATAGAATAACACAAAACTCCTGGAAGTTCACCAAAAATAGTAAATAAACAAATAAAGATAACTTGGATTCTGACCCGCGAAGAGGAAGCAACCCGAAGCTTCAGTAGCCTGCGAGCATGCTACCTCCATCCGGCGGCCTTGCAGCCGCAGTGGGAGAGGCAGGCCGCAATCTGGGCCTAGGCTCCCAAAGTGGCCCAGGCATGGGTGCGCCACCCTCCACCCGACCGGCCCAGAAGCCACCGCCGGCGGCCCGTATAGAAGTGGTTCCTAGCCATCGGCTGCCACCGCCGCCGCCTGGAGCTGTGAGGACACGCCGTTGTCGCGTTGAAGCCTACGCCACCGTCATGATCCATTGCCCCCACCTCCGCACCTTCTTGCTCACCGTCACCGGCGAGCCCTTACGCAACCGGTGAGGAGCATCGGTGCAGATCTAGGGGAGGGCGCCAAACACGACCCAAGCCTGGTCATCCACGACCAAAGCGGTAGCCGGGCGTGCCCCCTTCCCCTTTCGGTAGCAGCTCAAGCGAAGAGGGTGCGCCCCTCCGAGGAGGTAGAAACGCCACCGTCGTCGTTCATGCACGGGCCGGCGTGCCCATTCTCTAGTGCCCCGGAGCGGCCATTCGCGCGAGGAGTCACCTGCCCGTGCGCGGACATGCCGTGCGGCACCGAGAACCAGGTACGGCTAAGGGTGGGGCTGAAGACCCCATTACCGGTGGCGATGTTGATGATCGTAGGAGTGGAAGGACGCGGTGTAGCCAGGGCCGTGTCGAGGATCTCGCCAACATCCATGGAGAAGAGGCGGAGCACCGGTGCAGCCCAACATCCCATGATGGTGGCGAGAGGCCGAGGCGACAGCGGAGATGGAGTCGTGGCTGCGGTAGTTCTATTTGCTAATGAGATCGTGGCTGCATTGGCTGACCCGTTGCAGGTGGAGCCGCCGCTTCCGCCACTGCCGCTGAAGGCCACCGCCAGCGACATGATGAAGGCCCGACGGTTGGTGGCATGGTAGCCAGCACCACTAGTAACCAGTTGGTGGGGCTGGCCGTGTCCCTGAAGGATGGTATGACACCCCCTCCTCACTAGGACTCCAGGGCCCAAGAACTCCCACCAGTGGTTAAGGTGGAAGCACCAGGGGAACTGATGCACGGTGACCACGTCAACGATGATGACGAGCACCTAGCGCGGCACCACCAGCACCTTGGGTCTCTCCGAGGAGATTCCACAGGGTGTTCAGCATGGAGTCACGGATGTTGTTGTCGAAGGCCATACCAAGCTGGCGGGCTCAATACAGGATCATGAACATAAGACGAAGGACAAGCTTCGCCAAAGGAATTGAACATACAGTCTAGGAGGCATTGTAGTGCCTTGATCTCTCGCTTTCCTCCGACAAACTTCTTTCATCCTGGCCCTATCCAGCGAAGAGCGCTGATAACGTGTTACAGTACAACGTAAAAGTAGAGGAATAATAAAAGCAAAAGTGTAATCTTTATTAATGAACAGGAGATATATGTACATGCCCATTTGGTGGTTGTTGGGAGAGTGGGAGAGCCCTGCTCTCACGATCACCACACGTGCAGGCTAACCACACACATACACACGCAAAGCACAACTGCAATAAGCAGTTGCTAATTATCCCATTAATTGATCATTAAAGAATATAAGAATATTCTTAATAGGTTATAGAACTTACGGTTGGTTGATTGGTCTACCGAGGATATTTAAAAATTAAAATTGTAGGTCTGTTGATACTCAAGCTAAAATAGCATTGATAGCAAACTTAAGTTTTAGTAAAAAATTAGCGCTCACCTGTGCATTGTCGTGCCTTCTGTATAGCAATATGACGAGGTGTGGAAAGGCCTGGGGTGCATGAGAGATCAAACTATCACATATTTTGGTTTAACAATAAATAATGTCATGTACATAGCTAAGGTTAGTTTCCTAAAGTCAAATAAGGATTTATTGCTGGAATAATACTATATTTTATGTGCTTTGATCAGTAGTATTCCTGACTGTATTTCTTTAGTTAAAATCACCTAAAAATCAAACTACATGTCACACCTGGTTTTAAGAACAAAACCAGATGTGCACCATGTGTATCAAAGAGATCAAATCACACATTGCGACAAACAATATAGTATCAAAAGATAGTGTTTTATTACTTAACAAATTTCAATATTTCATTAACATTGTTGACTAGGGACACATATGACTAGCACTTATCAGAAAACACACCAACTCCAGCTGCCACAAACTAATACAATTATGTTACTAAGTCAAGCCAGAGCCAGGTAGCTTGTGGTTGCATGGTATGTCCTAGGTTACCGGCTTAAGATATAATCCTTACGGAGGACAGACTAGAGAATAAAAAAGACTTAATGCTCTATCCCCTGATATCCATGTTGCTAAAAACATCATTTTCATTCATTAATCAAGATTACCATTATAATAGTTTAGTGATTGCAAGCTAAGGGCTACCCATATACATAACCAAAAAGATAACAAGGAATAAGGATAACAGAAATAAGTATAACAAAGTTTCTATGTAAGTCCTTAATATCATATTGGGCATATGAAAAGACGATTAAAGCTTATTGGCTAACAAGGAAACTCATGTAACACTTGCCTCTGTTCTATAGTTGCCTTTCACTTCGTTTATAGCTGTTGCAGAGGATCTTCACTTCTTCAGTCACGAAATGCACCACATACAACAAACAAAACAAAACAACTCAACTATAAGAACAATAAACCATTAAAGGAAAAGTTTAAAAAGAGCATACTATAGAAAGAAAGCACAAGAAACATTGAAACAGAGCTACCGTTACAAAGAAAATGAATATTGCATGGCGTTTATAAAACATAAAGGAAAAGAGAGACTATATAAATATGCTTCATTTATGTTAATAAAAACATGTAAAGGATATTTGCAGAGAAATACCTTATAGTTGAATAAAATTAAATTATTAAATTATAAATAAATTTGTAAAGTCGAGTTAGGGCTAAGTCATAATTTTGTTATAAATGTTCCTATATTGTTTAAATAGTTTAAAACTTTACTTCCAAAAACTTAGAATTTGTATAGGCATCTAATGAATCATTTCATGTAGTGTGTACAAGCTAACAAATTTATAAATTAAAACACATTAAATTGGTATTAGCCAAGTTGATTTTAATTTATCAAAAAACGAAGTTTCAAAACCTAAATTACTTTTATTTGTAAAAGCTTCTATATAAAGATTAATTAAATTAAACTTAACTTATGAAAGTCATAGGCACTAGACATGTTAAAAATATCCTTGTTAGCATGTAGATCGGGTCCTTAAGAAGCTAACGCAACAAAAACAAACTTATAAACAGAGCTAAAACGTGCAAACTAGGGATAAACTAGCTAGCAGTGGCAAAACTGAAAAGACAAGGACTGCGGATTGATTTCACGGGATCGGACCTACTACTGGCGTGGCGCCTGAGTGGCCGTGACGCGGTGCTTGACTCCGGTTGACCAGAATCTGATTGGATCTGGGCCACCGGTTGTGGATCGGACGACCACGGAGCGGCTCGCACGGTTTTGACAGGGCGTCGGGGCGGTGGCGCTCAGGAGTCAGGCATGCACGGGCGGCGCAGCCATGAGAGGGCGGCGGGGAGGTTGCCGACGCGTCAGCCTTGGCTGCTACGGGACTAAGATATACGTGAGAAGGTCACGGGAATGAAGAGCACGCCCTCGCGAACTCACTGAGGGCGCCGCGTCGTCCATCGGGCGGGAGACGGCAGCAAGCGCGCGCAAGGCGGCTCGGCAGGGCAGCGCAACCGTGGGAACCTCATTTACGCAGCAGGGAGAGAGCGGGCGGGCAACGACCGCTTCACCTCCTCGCTGGCCCGTGGAGGTGACCGCGTCGGGCACGGGCGCCGGGCGTAGATCGACGGTGGCGGCTGCTCGTCGGGATGGCGGCGACATGCGGTGGCTCCAAATTAAGTGGGCGGCGGCGTCGCCTTCTAGGGTTTCGCCGCCCGCACACACTGACGCTCGGCTTTATAGGCACGGTCAACATCGGTTCGCGTGCGGGCCGGACGGACGAGCGGCGGCGATGCCGTCCACCTGATGCGGAACGGCGACGAAGTCCCCTGCAGCTGACGGGCGGGGCTGGTTGGCAGCGACTCGGCGGTAATTGCTACGGGTGGCAAGCGGGGCCTGCTGGTCCGTGTAACTTTAGTGGGCCATATAATGCGGAAGGTATCCTTTCAGCCCTAGCCAGTGTTGGGCTTGGGCCGACCTTCTTAACCGGTTTATATTTATCGAATGTTCAAAGTTTTCTGACAAACAAACTGGACATGTCTTGAGGGGAAAAAGCACACAGAGTGGAAATGGCCAAATGCGAGCTTCAGCGTTACAAAATCCATGGTTCGTGATCTGTTTGGGTCATGTCTACTGTAACGCCTTTTATTTTTCAAGCTTTTTTAGTTGCACAAGTGTACAGATTTGACATAATTTTGTGGCCCAAACATTTGTCGATCTATAGCCCCGAACCAGAGACATGCACTCGATACTTCACGACGAGACGACCTGCTCACGTGTTTTAGCACGATAAATCCTGAGTACATCTTGTCAGGATTGCATACTGTTGCTGTCAGCCCCACCTTCAGAGCACATCCATCCATGATCTTCGCAGCCCCACGCAGCACGACCTAAACAACGACATGCGCCCAACCTTTAGAGCACATCCATTCATCAGATGTGCTCTCTGTTGAGGTCAACTGATGCGAGTTGAAACGCAAGTACTCTTTGTTCACGGCCTTTTGCCGTTGCTGCCGTCTCTGAATGGTGTCTTCCACGGTGTGTGAACTGGCACCTCTGAACTGGCATCTCTCATCTCTGTATCCTTTTTTCTGAAGCTTGCTAAACGCACAGACCATAAGTCTCACGAAAAATACTTCATCTCTGGCGTCAAGAAGAACGAACCAGAAGGTTCCTGGTTTTCAGAATCAGATGTCTCCTCTAATTTTTGTCCTGAAGTAGCTTGGTCTGAAACGTTAGGAGGAGGCGGTAGAACGCCATTGACCTGAAGCCGTGTCTCCTTTTGAAAAAGCGAAAATTCTTCGGTGAAAACGAAGTTTCTCTGAATTCGGTTGGTACAGCGTGGAAATTTTCTTCCAGCCCAGCAAGGTTTTGTACTTTTGTGTGCTGCTGCTGACTAGTATCTTGAGATACACGTACTGAGTCTGGTTTTCCAGAAGAACATATAAACTCGAGCCGCAATTGTATTGTATGTATGCACACAAAAGATAGCACGAAGAAACCGGCTCGTCCTACGTCTGCATCGCAGCTGTAGGAGGCCAGGTAATAAGAAGAAGAAGAAGAACATGACCGTTTCGTATTTACAGTATGTTCACTTGCTGCAGTGACAGTAGTTACACGGGTAACAACGTATCTTAGTGTACACATGACGAAGACGAACTCAACCAAAATTTTTGCTCCTAAATAAAGGAAATTAATCTTCCTATACGTACGTGTATGGTGGTGATGTGGCGGGTGCTAATGGTGATGATGATGGGAACAGAGTGTCAGACGCTACACTGTTTCGGTCCTTTTGGTGTTTGATGGCCTCCTTTTAACCTCACCTGCATATAGAAAGTTAACTAGTTGTTCAGTACATTATCCAAAAAAACTGCTCAGTAAAGAGGTCGCTCTTAACTTTTCTCATCAGAAAAAAAATTGTATTTTGTTGCGTTTATCTGGATGCCCAATTAGACTAAGTCAACACTAATTATATACAAGGTGGTTGCAGATGCAGTACTACTGTCTAGTCTGGCAGGATGCAACTGTCTTAACCTTTGTGCCTAAACAACTACTATGGAACGCGTTAATGACTAAGCACCGAGAAATAGAATCTGATATCCTCCTCCTCTTTGTCACCGAAAGCAGAGGCGCCTGGGTGTCGATGAACCCAACAAAATGCCAGGATTATTCCTGAGAACAATCATGCCACCCACTAATACCTGCGAGCCTGCACTGCAACTACGCGCGAAGAAAGTTTTTTTTTCTCTCTCTCTCAAGTAAAAATCATGGAAAAAAATAGCCCGCTATTTTTGCCGCTATAGCCCGAATAGCTTGAAAAAAATTGTGCCGCTATTTGCGTTTATGCACAATTTTGCCGCTATTTTTCTTAAAAGTCCGCTAATTACGGTTTATAAAACGCTAAGCACTTTAGTCTTAGCTCGCTATTTAAAACATGGGTAAAAACAAAAGAAAGTTATTCGCATCTAGCTAGGACTAGGAGTATTGCGTTGCGCAGACGTGAAGCTTTCAACAGGTTCATCAGCAAGAAGCGCGTGAATGGAATTCTCAGCACGGAAGGTAATTAGGTAACGCGGATGGAGAAATTGGTTGCGATGGTTACTCACGGCGCCTTCGACGTCGATCCTGTACACGAGCATTCGCCGGCGCTCGCGGCAGCTGGTCCGGTACGCCGCGGCGAGGTGCGCGGCGGCGAGCGCCAGGGAGAGCAGGAGCATGGCCTCCGGGCCAGTCACGGCGCCGCGAGCGTCGTCACCCGCGGCGCGGCGCGGCAGCACAGCGGCGGCCTTGGCGAGCACGTAGGACACGGACCCGGCCGCGCACGCCAGGACCACGCCGAGGTACGCGCCGCCCCCGCCGCACACCACGTACGCGGCGAGGATGAGCAGCGCGCGCGCCGCGGAGACGGCGGGCAGGTCGACGAGCGAGGAGCGGAAGTCGAACGCCCTCGCCTGGGCCACGACCGCCGCCGCGAACGAGCCGTACCCGCCGCCGCCGGCGCCGGCGCGGAGGGTGGCGGACAGGAGCGCCGGCGGGAGCGCGAGGTCGAGGAGCACGACGAGCAGCGGCGGCGCGCAGACGAGCAGGAGCGACGCGAGCATGGCGGCGAGGAAGAAGGCGGTCTTGGCCCACCGCCACGGGCGCGCCCACATCCGCTCCCCGCCGCCGCCTCCCCGTGCGCGTGCTTGTGCGCCACCGCCAGCGGCAGCAGCAGCTTCTTCTCCATGGCCGGGCGGCCAGCGCTGATCGATCGGTGACCAAACCCAATAAGTGGACGGGTTGTGATCAGGCGGTGGTCTGGCTGCGCGCCGGAGTCTTTTATGTGAAGGGAAGCGGATGCGGACGGGGCCGGGCAGCTAGCAGCTCGCCTCTGTGTTTGCTTCGCCGCGTTGAGGCCGACGGACGGTTGAGGGGGACGTGGGGAGGGCGGGCGGGCGGGCGGCGTCGCGACTCGCGAGTTTTGTTTGGTTTGACCTGTCTGTCCCGCGCGCGCACGGCCGCAGCAACTGCCTCCCTTTAAAAGGCCGCGCCACGTACGCGCGCCGAAGGGTTCGGTTTGGCTCCTTAATTACGGCGGGAAGAAGAAGCCTGTGATTTTTTTGGGAAGCAGAGATGAGAACACACGATTCTGACGACGAGGCTTTCCTGTCCCGGCAAAGAGTGCGCAAGAACCGGAACAGGTTTCCTATTTTCCTCCTGGTTGGACTCGTGGTCGTGGGCAGGTCTTCGACTAGTAATCGTAACCAATTCTTTAGGAGAACTCGTATCGGTATCCAAATATTTAAATAATTTTTTATACATATATATATAATGTCGATGCTCATTTAAATCTTATCTGAAATATCCACAACAAAATCAAAATTCAAGCTTTAATCTTATCTGATGAAATATCCACAACAAAATCAAAATTCAAGCATTTTTACAGCTATCCATATTCATATCCGTATGTGATTCGTTTAATTACACCCCTCTATCCAATTGCAGGACAAATTATTAGCCATGCTGTAAGTAGGGATGAAAGTGAACATAGATATCATTCCCCATCCTGTTTCATTTGCTATTTTTATCCTGCTCGTTTTCGTATTTTCAAAAAAAAAAAAAAAATAAATAAGAGAATAGCACAGGAAACGAGTGGCGGGTATTTCTACATGTCTTTACTACGGGATGCTGTTGTTATTCGGCATGAGTCCATGTTTACTGTTTTCGAACTATGCAGGATATGCCCAACAACGACACTTTCTTTGTTGTACGTTAATACACCTACTCCCTCCGTTCCACAAATAAAAGAACATCTTTGACTTCTGACCATTCATCTTATTTAAACTTTTTATGCAAATAATAAAATAAATTAATTATTATAAAATATCTCTAATGATAAAATAAATCGTAACAAAACAAATACTATTTATTAAAATTTTTTAAATAAGGCGAATGGTCAAACAGAAATCATAGAAGTCAAATATGTTTGTGGAACGGAGGGAGTACTACTTACCATTATGCTTGCTAATGCGTTTAAAGTGATAACACATTAGATGTGGAAGTGGACATTTGAACGATCATTTCGTACGTGTATATATGTTGTGAGACAAAGCAATCAGACTTCGCACTCTTTAGCTCGACAGGCTTTTAGTCTCAGTCTTTCTCTACCTCATTTTCCTGAGGTCGCTTGCTCTTTTGCTCATCGTTCTCCCCGTCCGATCCGGACATTATTGCAATCTATTTGCATGAACAATGTAAACATTATCTCCGACGCGTTGCTGTTAATTTAATAAATTCTCGCTCTTTGTCAAAAAAAAAAAGTTCACGACACTAAAAAAATGAATGTGAAAGATATTTTTTTGTGTCTTTTTTTTTTTGTCGGTTTTCATATTCCTCGACGGTCTGTGCCCGGCGGCCCGGCCATACAGTTGAGCGGCCAAATCTAACGAGCAAATCATCTCGCCCGAAAAGAAAAAGGAACAGTGATAGGTCACGCGTGGCACTGTGGATTGCGGGACGACGGCAAGATTGGCCGGCGCTGTCGCCATCGAACACATGGCGGACATGCGACCCGTGCGACACGACACTGGGAGAGGCCGAGCGAGATGCAGAGCCCACAGCCGCCGGGGGTGGGGGGGCGGGGGTGGGGGTGGGCTCGAAGCCTCGAAAGCCACATGGCGCGCACGCAAGACGCGAGAGAGTGCACGCCGAAGCCGAACGCAAGTGGCACGGCGCCGCCCTGCGCCGCCCCGGTACGGCGCGCACGGGGTCAGCTCAGCTCAATGCTAGCATTCTAGAACTCGGAACCGATAGGCATCAGCCAAGTGGAGGCAGATATATGCGCTCAGCGTAGCGCTCCAGATAACAGCTAACCGCCTGCAGCCGATTAATAATTGTGCTACTCTGTACTATCCAACTACTCGTAGTATATTGTATTTAAGATATTATTAAAGCTGGACAAGCTCCTTTAAAGAACCTGTGTCCACGTTACACAAATTGTCCTCAGCTGTTTGATTTTCCATCCTGTGGTTACAGATGTTTGGAGCAGCTTCAAGTTCCTGTAGTAAGTATTCTACTAGAATTTACTTTTACCGTTGCTTTCCTCTTGTTTACGGTCCATCCTGCCTGCTTCAGATTAGGAGCTGCCTTCCGTAATAAATACCGTAGCTTCTGCTTTGGCTCCTGGATTCGGTCGCTTTGTCTGCAGCGGAAAGGGGAAAAAAAAGAAAAAGGAGAGTGTGGAGAGAGTCAAAGGGGAGTCTTCTTCGGCCTTATCTCTTCTCTGGTCCTGTCTTCTTCGTCTCCGCCATCGCTGTCGTCGCCGTCCACTCCTGTCTGTCCCCCACGCGGGGCGCCGGCGGTGGCCATCTCTGGCCGCGGCTCGGAGCGAGCAGGCCCCACCGGTGGCCGCCGTCGTGCCTCCCCCTCGGCGCCGCGTCCTCCTGCTGGCCCATGCCTGCTGCTGTGCTCCATGAAACCCTAGCGCCTGCTGTGCTGGAGGATCCCGGCGGCGCGACTGCGCGGCACGGGCGGCTACGACTGCGCATGGCTACTTCTTCACCGTCGGCGGCCTCGGTGGCTCAGGTCAGCGCTCAGGTCTGCCGCTACCTCGTCCTCTTCTTCTCGTCCTCGTCTCATGGCTCCTTCCCAGATCCTCTCTCCCTCCATCTTCCCCTTTGCGCAGGTGATTGGGCGTCGTTGCAGCTTGTGCTACCTCCCCTATGTAGGATGGACCTTTTTACTGCAGGATGCGTAGGGCTGCTCTATGTATCGTTTCTTGCGTGATACAGGCATTATTAATTATTGATCTTTTTTCTCCCTCTGCAGGATTGCCGTGCGTTGGGTCAATCAGGCATTGTGCTTTTTCTCAGGTTAGTCCTCCCATAACATGTTCTGTTCACGTTGTGAAATTGAGTTGCACATATTGTGATTCTCTAACAATTTTTATACATTGCTGGTTCTCTAACAATTTTGCTAACCGTAATGTCAAGAGTCAGCTTATGATTATTGCCTGTGAAGTAAAAGATATATTCTTCTCCATTTGTCTTTTTTCCCCTTCTTTAGCCACTGATGAAAATTCCATGTCCATTCATCAAAGATACGATCTGATGTTCATTCGCTTGTGGGGTACTGGGCATGACCTATTACTTATGCAATTTCTGAGAGTAACCCATTTTTTAGCATGCCTTGAAGCTCCAAGTTGATGAACAAGTGATGATTTCTATGCTTCTGACGCATATTCTTGTCCATTTGCCATTTTCCCCTTCTTTAGCCTGTGATGAAAATTCTTTGTCCATTGATCAAAGATATGATCTGAATCTGATGTTCATTAGCTTGTGAGGTACTAGGCATCACCTATTGCTTATGCAATTTCTTGGAGTAACCTGTTTGTTAACATGCCTTGAAGCTCCAAGTTAATGTACAAGTGATGATTTCTATGTTTCTAAGGCTTCTAAAATCCTGTTTTCATTGAAAAAAAATTCTTACCTTTTTCTCCCCTGCAATACCCATGGGGATCCTCAAAAGAAACATGGTCCACGTTGCACAGATTGTCCTCAGCTGTTCGATTTTTTATCCTGTGGTTAACGACGCTTGGAGCAGCTTCAGGTTCCTGTTGTAAGTATTCTACTAGAATTTACTTTTAGAGTTGCTTTTCTCTTGTTTACAGTCCATGGTACCTGCTTCAAATTAGGAGCTGCCTTCTGTAATAAATACTGTCGCTCCTGCTTTTGCTTCTGGATTCAGTCGCTTTGTTCACAGCGGGAAAACAGAAAAAATATATTCTTCTCCATTTGCCTTCCCCTTCTTTAGCCAGTGATGAAAATTCCATGTCCATCGATCAAAGATACGATCTGATGTTCATTTGCTTGTGAGGTACTGGGCATGACCTATTACTTATGCAATTTCTGGGAGTAACCCATTTGTTAACATGCCTTGAAGCTCCAAGTTGATGAACAAGTGATGATTTCTATGTTTCTGAGGCATATTCTTCTCCATTTGCCTTTTTTCCCCTTCTTTAACCTATGATGAAAATTCTTTGTCCATTGATCAAAGATACGATCTGATGTTCATTAGCTTGTGAGGTACTGGGCATGACCTATTACTTATGCAATTTCTGTGAGTAACCCATTTTTTAATATGCCTTGAAGCTCCAAGTTGATGAACAAGTGATGATTCCTATGTTTCTGAGGACTCTAAAATCCTGTCTTCATTGAAAAAAATTCTTACATTTTTCATACACCAACTACATCAAGAGCTATAGCTCCTGTTAACAATGCTTTTGCTTTTTTTAAGACGACTTAGGATATTTCAGATTTGCAGCTTCTATTTCTATGGGTCCTAAGCACATTAGAAATTTCTGAAGACTGAAAAATGTAGCTAAAATTACTTCTATTTGTTAATGTCGTTGTTCACATCCTTAACAATTCTATTCTACGTGCCACAAAATTCTATGTCTAACCATTTTGTGACAATTAAATATTGGTTTGGGCACACTGTCCAAATTGTTAAGGAGACAATGCAATTGTCATCGGCTACTAACTATCATAGAGGCACCATCCAGATAAGAATTCAAAGGACCCTGTTTTTTTGACCCAAAATACTGTGGGGGAGAACCCCACAGTGCTCAAACTTTTTAATTAAAATAAAAAAAACAGGGAGAGAGTTTCTTACAAACATCTTAACTGAAGGCATCTAGCTTCAAAGGACCCTGTTGCTTTAGGGAAGTTTCAAGAAGCCACATTCTCCTATAACGTCCTGCCAGATCCAGATAAGAGGCACCAGTATGATGGATCACAGTTTCAGGTGATTAATGACATGGTTAAACAGTTTGGGATGACTGTTCTTTCCTGTGACCAATGCTTTTGTTATTGTTTAGGCCATCAAAGCAGATAGACAGTGGGCCTGGACCTATCAAGTCTGAATCTGTTATGGTTGACTACGCCTTACTTTAGAGGTATGCATGTATGTAATCGCCTTGCCTATCAATTTTTGGTTAGTATAGATGAACAAAAAAGACAGAAAGTTCTGTGTACGTTATTGGTTTATGACCTGCCTTTCTGCTAAGCATACTATGCCAAACATGTGAAACCATATATTTTCTGATTTGCCAGATTTGATTAACTACAGCGCATTGTCTGCCATGACTGTAGTATGTGAATATCAGTAATGCTTTGTTTATCATTGTACATGTGCTTAGCAACTGTTGATTCTAGAGTATAACTGATGTGATCGAAGCGAATCCCCTAGGCTAATTTTTCTTTTTTCTTATCTCAAACTCACAAGATCAGTGTTCAGTTGGACCTGTAACTGTTCGCTGCTGGCCCCTCGGTGGCTTGCCCCATCGGGAGTTGGGCAGGCAGCAACGGATCTCACACGGCGCCATCAATCCGCGAGGCGGCGACCACCACGCTTGCGTTGCCTGCCCACCCGCTCCCTCCCCTCCACACTCCGCTCCTCCGTGGCTGGGGTGCAGCACGACCTGCACAGGCCACAGGCGCTCCAATGCCTGCTGCTCCACTCTTTGGCTCCTCCGTGTTCATCCCTGGGATTTCTCCCCATATTAAGTTCGCTAGAGTTTGGGCTCCAATTCCTGCTGCTCCAATGCTCTCCGTGTTGATACTTGGAGGTACACATCAACCGAACTACAGCAGCCGAGCTACTGGTCACACCCAGGTCAATGCCCTGCTATGGTCTCTTCTCCCCGGTTGTAGTGTGATTTTCTTTTTTCCTTCACAAATTATTGGTTCCAACTTCAGACAATTGCTTCCTATCTATGCAATGTTAGTAATAAATCTCCTTATCCCCATTACCAATTGTTGTTAGCATGTTCCGATTTTAGCTTGCTGTTTTATGATTTCTGTGCAGCTTTCTTTGCATTGACAAATTGATATGTGTTAATTTGAGGTGCCTCTTGTGGAGATATATTATAATGAGCATAATGTCCATTTTAATTTAGCTTCTTAGTGGATTAGAACATCACCTGCTTATATATGTTTTTTGGTTGTACTCAACCAACCTACAAAATGCTACTTACATCCTCTTTGATATATTGACAGTTAAAGCATCACTGTGGAAATCATGGGAGCCTTTCCAAGAAATTACCTATCGATGTCCCTTCAGCATTACCAGTTAACCTTGCAGTCCTTAGGTAATCTTCTAAACCTTCCAATATGTGGACCTAATTTAACTTATTTGCACCTGTTTTTTGATTTATTTTCCTGCAAATCTGTACGATATAACAATTACTGTAAAAGCTAATAAATCAGTGCGACACAATCTTGTCCCTTTTTCTAGCATTGGTCCTACAAAAAACACTTCGATTCTTTCAGACTCAGTTTATGTACTCATATCACTACAAAAACAGTGAAACTTTTGTTACTACAACAACAACAACAACAACAACAACAACAACAACAACAAAGCCTTTTATCCCAAGCAAGTTGGGGTAGGCTAGAGATGAAACCCAAGAGAGACGGGAAACTGGAAGACACAAAAGGGCACACGACAGAAAGAGGTCACGGTTCAGGCACGTTGATTGCCAGTCTCCAAGCGCTCCTGTCCAAAACTAAATCCTTGGAGACGGGAAACTTTTGTTACTAATTCAAACAATATAGATCACTAGGTTCACCAATTGATTTGCAGTCCTTAAAAAGAAATTTGGGCTAATGAAAATTTGGATGCTCCAAGACAGCTTATTTTTCTCCTCTAATCTTTAGAATGCATGTTGTGTATAAGATGTTTTTTTCCCTATAACTGCTAATGCTGTCTTCACTGTTTACATGTGCCCTTTGTGCTCACTCGGCAACCAGCATTGCATGCTACAGCTTGCTGTGATGTTCTTTTCCTTCATGCTATGCCACAGGATGTGCTTTGACACTCACTGTTATGAGTACCTAGATTTTTTTTTTTCTGATGCTGCTTATTCATTATAACCTGCTATGTACATGGGTTCGCTGATTTTCTGTTCTTTGTGGCAGGGCCATTAGTGCTAAAATTTCTGCTCTGCTTGGCCGGCTGCCATTGTTTTGTCGCTAGATTTGATTATTGCGTAGTAGAATCTGTTCTCTGCTGCCATGTTTAAATCTGCTGTTTTTTTACTGCATGAATTGAAATACTTAATATCATCTTTATTCCAAAGCAGAGGCTAGGAATGTTTAAAAACATGTTAGTATAATCATAACCATCATGATATGATGAGCTGATCTAAAAATTGCCTTCTATGTGGATCTCTTATCGAAACAGAAGACAAACAGAAGACAGCCTTGATTTTGAGCTTGTATTATGCTGTAACACTATACCATGCCTGTTTTATCAAATTGATGTGTTAGCAACACAGAAAAAAAAAAAATTATTTTCCATACTAGATCTGGTACTATGGGATGTCTGTATGCTATGGAATGTCTGTATGTGCTATTTCATTTGGAATGGACTTTTTCAAAATTTCCAGTTTGTGGTCCAAACACCTTCACTTTTTGAATATGTGTGCCTTCTATAGTTGCCTCAAATTCCGTATACCATATTTGACATCTATGCACAGAATTTTGACATTTTGATCTTTCAAAAAATTACCTCTCAGGAATATATGAGGCCTTGGAGTTGAGGGACGGAAGATCTGATTATCTTGGCAAGGGTCTCCTTAAGGTTAGTTAACGAGCTAATTTTTCCATTTCAGCCTGAGGGTACTACAATAGCTGTATTTGGCATGCGCATGCATTCTTTAGGAACCAACCAACATGTGCATCCTCCACCTTCTACTTGCAATAAAATCGATTAGTGTAATTTATTTGAAGGCTACGATCTAAACTTCAGTTCACTATGTGCTATATGTAACCTTTGACTTAAAATTTGTATCCGCAGCTTACCTGTGTCAGCGATTGCAACCATTATGTTTTTGATGGGTTGTTTTCACTTTTCATATTGGGCTAATAAGTCATATTGTCTTTTGCTAGGCTGTGAACAATGTAAATAGCATTATTGGACCACCAATTGTTGGAAAGGTATGTATCTTAGTTTTAATTATTTATGTGATATCTCAATTTTAAAGTTACTTTTGTTGGGAAGGTACATGTATCTCAGTTCTAAAGTTACATGATTTCATTGATGTGATATCTCAATTATAGAGTTACTTGATTCTATGATGTAATATCTCAAATCTAAAGTTACTTGATTTCTGTCATGTCATACCCAAAACACATGATACCTATCTTACTGGTGAAATATATTTCAGGACCCCACTGAGCAGGTTGAGATTGACAACTTCATGGTCCAAAAGCTTGATGGAACCTCCAACGAATGGGGCCGATGCAAACAGAAGGTGTCATCCAGTTGATACTTATGTTCCTAAACTTATTCATTTTCCTTGACGTCATGTTCAATCTATAAAGCTTGGAGCAAATGCCATTCTTGCGGTTTCACTAGCTGTGTGCAAAGCTGGAGCTATGGTGAAGAAGATTCCACTTTACCAGGACTTTCAAACGTTACTGCTATGATTTATTTTTATATTGTATGCACAAATTAGAGGGTGTACTGAAAGTTAACTTAATCGCAAACCTTGCTGGAAAGAAAAAGCTTCGTGCTCCCTGTACCTGCCTTTAATGTGATTAATGGAGGATCACATACTGGAAACAAGCTTGCCATGCAAGTAACATTCCTTGACAAATCTGATCTTCTGAGTACATGCTTCAACTACACTCTGATCATTCAACTGTTGTACAGTAGTTCATCATCCTCCTAACTGGTGCCTCCTCATTCAATGAGGCCATCAAGATGGGAGTTGAGGTGCACCACAACCTGAAGGTGAGCAACTAATGAATCTATTGATGCATCTTAAGTGTGGACCCTAGGAATATGTAGCCAAAACGCTAATGCTTCTGTATGCAAACTTGCAGAGCATAATGAAGAAGAAAAATGGTCAAGACGCTTCAAATGTTGGGGATGAAGGTGGTTTTTCTCCTAACATTCAGGTAATACCCATATGTTTTTTTTTTTTTCTGCAGCTGTCATAAGGAACGACAACAATTGTTATATATATTTTTTCAAGCTATCTAACATATATTTAACGTGATCAGGCCATGATTCAAAATTTGGTAACTTAGTTTTTATATGTATCCAAAGAAACTGGCAGAAATACTATTTTGTTTCTATGTTAACTGTAGGGTAACTACAAAATTAATCCTCAGTATACATTTATGTCACAATCTAATTTCTATGCCAACCAATATATGTAGGAAAACAAAAAAAAAGCCTTGAACTACTGATGGCAGCAATAGAAAAGGCTGGCTACACTGGAAAGGTACGTCCTCTCTTATTTACTTAGCTTTCAAACAGACAAACCTTTTTTGTGTATAGTTGGTTCAACTTATCTGTGGGCAGGTGGTCATTGGAATGGATGTTGCTGCTTCTGAATTCTTCATTGAAAAGGACGACTCATGATCTTAATTTCAAGGAGGAGGTAAGAATTACAACTTCTTATTACACTTCTATAGTTTTATTTACCTATAGCTCTAGCTTTAGCTATTCCTCGTGTGTTAATCTATATAGGCCTATGATAATACATGAGCTTTTATTTTTATATTAACGTGTACTTGACCAAAACAACGATGGTTCAAAAAAGTTTTCAGGTGACAGCCTTGATAATACATGAGCTTTTATTTTTATATTAACGTGTACTTGAGCAGAACAACGATGGTTCAAAAAAAAATTCAAGTGACAGCCTTATCTTCCAGAAGTACATAAATTGTTATGGTTATCCCTTTCAAATATAAATTTCAAGTGACAGCCTTATCTTCCAGAAGTACATAAATTGTTACGATTATCCCTTTCAAATATACTTTTATTTTTCCTGTACATAAAATTTTCTATGACATTGTGCTTTATATCATTCAAACGCTTCGACGAGAACTACCCCATGTATACTTAGCTGGCGTTGCTAGGCGCGCAGGAGCGCGCTTTGCACTAGTTGTAATAATATTGATGGATTGAGACGATACGAGCATGATGAAGAAATCAGTATCCTATATTATGAATAAACGTGAGCAATCAAGCTGTTGGTTAGAAGTAACCCATCCAATCCAAGCCGATCCTCCCGATTGAGGACAAAGAGAAAGCATAAAGTAGTCCTTGTTATTCCAACTAGTCGAGGCCAGGCGTTTTCAATTCCGCGGTTCTTGTGCGTGACGATCTGAGTTGGAGATTGGAGTTGCAGTTGAGTACGGATTTGGTTTCGGAGGGCTTGATGCGCCGCGCGCTCGCGCGTGGCGACCTCTCCTCCCTCTGGACTCTGGTTATATTGGATGATACGCCGCGCAGATGCTTAGTTAGCTGTCGTATACAGCAGGCACAGGCAAGCACTCTGTTTGGATGTCATCATGGTTTAAATAAAGTGTAGAGACGACCCCTAGCAGCCTTGCTTAACACGGACGAATACCGGTACAGGACGAGTGGATAGAGCTGTCGTCTGATGAAGGATATATTATATATATAATAACTAAAATACTCCTACTTAAGTACACGTAGTACGGCATTTCTGTGGGCATATAAAAACACAAAAACAAACGGTTAGTAGTAAACGTCAGTACTGATTTCCTTGGCGGATCAGATGTACTCTGTCGGCCCACAAGGACGTACGGATCAAAACAACAAAACGAAGCTGCTTCGGGTCAGCTCTGCCCAGACAACAACGATGCAATTCCTTTCCACTTCACGCCAGCTTTCTCTAATTAAGCCCATCTTCTTCGTTCAGAAAAGTATTTTTCTCATCCAAAACTCAAATCACTTGACGCGATACGCAGACCCAACTCTTAATTAGAGTCTAGGCAAATCTTACCATGCTCACTAGGTCGTGGATTTTGGAGCTTGCGATGAAGATTTAAGTGTGCATCTAATTAGAGGCGGGGCAGGTGCCTAAGGTCAGTTGACCTTAGGACCACCACTGTCTATTCAGGATTCTACGGCCAACGGCCATAGGAGAAGGGGCCTTCGGGAGGTGGTCGGATGAGTGGTGGTGGTGGGTTGAGGGGCGACGAACAAGACAAGAGGGCGTGGCCAACGTTGAGAGAGCCGGTCCGGACCGACGGCAAAGGCTGGAGGAGCGAGGACCAAGGCCGAGCCTGTTTGGGTGCTTGTTCGTGAGGGCTCGGCTGCCACCCTAAGGCCACTGGATCAGTAATGGGCCATTGGGCTTGTTAAGATGGCCCAGTCCGTGGTGCCCCCAAAGCACCCAAAGGCCCCGAACGGCCAACCCCTAGCGCCCAGCCGCAGCACAGGGCCTGCTCCTCCTCTTCCGGGCGGACCCAGCAGGTAGTCCAGGTAGGCCCAGGACTACCCTGGAATTTGGCCCAAAATAGCTTCACCATTCTGCAGCCCACGAGAAGTTTGGCCCATAAACTTTCTTCCTTCTCTCACTCGCCCAACGCCCAGGCAGGCAGGACGCGGCCCCATCTACGCAACAGGGGCACGAGCAACCGGCCGCCGCTTGCCCTGCCCTTGCCAGTCGCTGCTCGCCTCTCCCCGACGGCCGCCGGCTACCCGCCGTACCCCTGCGTGGCAGCGCGCTCAGTGGCTCCACCAGCAGGTCCCCAGGCGCTGGGTGCGCCGAAGCCGCCAAGCAGTTAGGTCACAGGTCAGCCAGCAGCTGTCACAGCAACTCGCAAACTGCTGGCCGCCGCCGCGCATGTCGCCGAGCCTGAGCACCGACCGCCCCGCCTCTGCGTGCAGGTCGCACAGGCTTCGTGCCCCCACCAGCCGCTAGGTGCTCCAACTCCAAGCTACAGAGCGGCGCCCTGGTGAGCACCAGATCTCGCAAAATCTCGTTATCTTTGGACTTTAGTTTGGACACAGCACGACATGAGCACTGGTGCACTGGACTATAGATTTAGATATGTGATTCATTATTGTTTGGTTAGATAATTCTTTATGAAATCGCTTCATAAGTTTGAATGAAATTTCTTAATGTACTGTCTTGTTTTTGTAAGACATTATCTGTAAGAACCTATTTGCATAAGTTTTGATCATCTTAAATGTGTTATCGCAATTAGGTTAATTTGTAGTAGTCAATGTTTTCAAAATAAGTAAATAGTAGTCATTCGAACTTTTTATTTTAATCTTATTGCGTAAATTTTTTTTTTGCTAGGACTACCCTCGTTTCAAATCCTGGGTCCGCCTCCTCCCCTGCTCCTCTCCTTGGTGGCACGGGGTGGCGCTGGCCAGCGGGGAGGGCGCGGGCGGGCGGCCGGGAGGCGCAGGGCGCGGAGGGGGGGCGGGGGGGAGGTGTGTGCGGCGGCGGAGGTGTGTGTGTGTGTATCACAGGGTCTTCAACCTCTGCTTGCCCTTTCGCCGCCTGCTGCCCTGCTGAACGCTCTCGGGTCTCGCCTCTCGGGAGGTTGCCGACCGGCGGACGGCGGTAGACTAGGGGCGGTAATCACCGGCCGACCTACCTCGCCCTATAGGTTGATCCACCTCTGGCTCCGATGGCGTCCTTCCCGCCGCCGCAGACGTTTCCTCCTACCCCCACGACACCCTACCCGTCAGCACCTCCGCCTCCGCACCAGCAGCACCAGCAGCAGCAGGGGGCCGCTCCAGCGGGGGCGGCGACGCTGCTGGTGCGGCATCTCCCAGAGGCTATCACGCAGGAGATGCTATCCCGCCTCTTCTCCCACTACGGCGCCACATCCGTCCGGCCCTGTTCCGGTGGAAAGTACTTCTCTCATCTTGTCGCTTGCTTGCTTGACTATGCTTCAATGGTGCTTCACATGTTGAATTAGTTAGTTACAGTAGCGCGTGGTTATATCTAGTATAACTGATTTGTTGATACTGGAATGACCTGTTGATCATAGATATGTCTCATCTATATTTGGTCAAGTATATGGATACCGATCGGTCTCCAATATTATTTGGTTGCTAAAACCATTTTGTTGGTCTGTTGCTAGCTGAGGAATATTATGTTTGTTTAGTTTCTAAAACCATTTTGTTGGTCTGTTGCAGGTTGAGGAATTGTGCATTTGTAGATTTTAGGGATGAGGCGGCAGCCAATCACGCACATTCACTCTTGAACAGGTTTGCTTCATCAATCATGCTACCTGTTAGGTTACTTAGACTCTCTTTCTTAGCTGTGGTAACTAACCAGTCCTCTCATTTCAAATTCCCCACTGTGCTCATATGTCAAGAATTGCTTTGTTTGCTAAGGGATGGCTCTGCAGGTCGAGGTTTCTGGGGAAAGTGTTGACTGTCAAGCGAGCTAACCGTCCAAATGCAAATGATTCTCAGCTGAGGCATCAGGACCAATTAGTGCATGGGGCGCCCCAAGTACCAAGTATTAGTTCCCAAAATCAGAAGGATCACACATCGACTGCTGAACCAATCGCCCCCAAGCTTGGTGTGGACTATCCATTCCCTCCGCACCTTGAGTATGTTATTAGCTCAGCACATCATTATTCCACTCCATTATCTTTTGATGCTCGCATGAAGATACTTGGCTGTTTCTTAGAATCTTAGCTCTCGTGAATACACTCTGTCCTGCAATATTACTGTTCTCAACAGACATTCATTTAGTAATCAAGAGATTGATCTGCCATCTGCTATTGAGAATTTAGATTCGTACAAAATTTAAGGCAAAGTATATATGGTCCATTTGCATTTATCATTTTTCTGGGAAGTAACCATCTGCTGCTGTATGCTCATTTAGTTGTTTCACTTCTATTACTATGTTGCAAAGTTAAAGTTTTGCATTCAGGCACCTGTTGACTGCCATTGTATGCTGAAACCTTTTCAACTGTTGGCAATCCTAATACGCCTCACTTGCTTGAGCTTGATTTGAGTGCCTACAATTTTTTAGGTATGCATATCCACCACCAGATGGAAACATATTGACAAATATTGTCAACGCCCTGATTGCGGTCCCTCGATTCTACAACCAGGTTTATTTGGATTTCCATCCTATGCACCCATTGTTACAACTTGCAAGGCATGGCTCTGCCTATTTTTCTGTATTCAGCATGTGTAGATGCATTTTGATCAAGTCATTTTTCTTTGTACAGGTCCTGCATTTAATGAACAAGATGAACCTTCCTGCTCCATTTCGGATGGCATTGCCTACTCCACCGCTACCATCACAAGTGCCTGTTACCCCTCATCCTCAGCCAGTACCACAATCTACTACCACCGGGGAGCTTCGTTCGGCTGATTTGTCTAGTGATGAATCTGAGTTAGAATCATCTGATGTACCTGCTACTTCTGTGTTTCCAGTTTAACCTTGTAGTGTCTTTGTTAAATCATCCATACACGCTTTATCTATCGCAGGAAGATATTGATAAACGGAAAAGCAAGCGTGCAAAGCATGAAGCAATTGTTGGTCCTGCAGTTGATAAAAACGTTGCTCATGAAGCAGTGGGGGTGAAACCTGTTGCATTGGTTTCCAATGAGCTTCAAGTGATCAAAAAGAAAAACCCAGTACTTCAGGTTAACTACTCTTTGTTTGTTGATGATTCCTCATTGGCTGAAAAGTCAAGCGTCTTATGTTTTTTGCTGATGCAATGGTTCTCTTCAGATAAAAATTGCTCCTAAGCCTATACAGAAGGAACCACCTGCCCCAAGTATAACTGACAATGAACCGGATTCAACTCATGAACAACTTCAACAGAAACATTTTGTCACGCCTCAGGAAATGTCGAGAGAGAAATTACCACCAGAGGAGATTTTATCCCTTCCTATGTTCAAGGTAAACATGGCTATCGTAGTGCTACCATGTCATTTGCACAGATATTTGTACGGTGTTTGGTTTAAGGAATGAGTTAGTCCATCATCTTTTCACTCACTTTTTTATTTGGTTTATAGAATGGAATTGATTGATCCATCATCATATAATTCCTGACAAGCTAACAATTAGTAGTAGTATGAGGAATGGAGTCATTCCACCAAATTTGAGCAATGGACTTATAATGCACCACCTCATCTAGAATGGAGTGATTCCTCAAACCAATCATCCTATTATTGGACAATCCTGGCAAACATATATATTTTAACCAAGCATCCTATTAATGGACAATCCTGGCAACATATATATTTTTTTAATTAAGTGGTTATTATGAATGTATCATCAGTTGGTGAGTTGTTTCCTTCCCCTTGATCTTGATGATGGTAGCCTAAAAGTTTGAAGAATGAAGAATGTCGATACGTAAAGCAACTTTTATATTCCTGTAGGTCATAGGTTGTTTTCTGACCGCTGAATCAACTTCAAATACTATGTTATTTTGCAGAATTACACTCCAGGAAATCCTGCCAGTGTTTTGTACATCAAGAACTTGGCAAAGGATGTCACTCATGATGACTTCTACTATGTCTTTGGTAAGGCTGTCAGAGATTGACTATTTTTTAGGGCCTTGCTTCGTTATTTGTCCCAGATGAAAAAATTTAGGTATCTAATAGTTTGCTTTAAATGGTTTCTACCTATAGCGATTAACTGCTAAGGTTGAGATTTATTCGAACTTTTGCAACTCAGGCCCAGTAGTAACCCAAGCAATCTTGTTTGATGACTGTAGGCATACCTTAAATTTAATGACTGAAATGTACATATTGCTGAGGGTGATTAAGATGTGCTATGAGGTTGTGCAGATAGGCCTGGTCAATGATCTGTTACCTAGGAATTAATGACCATGCTTGTGTGCTCCTTGGCTTAGTAAATGGTTCTTGGTCAATTGCTGCTATGAATGAAAGAGCTGGCTGCAAGCATGCACGATCATCAGAACTATGGTTTAATTCAGTCATGGTGCTTTTATGTAAACTGCATTTGTGCTTAAGATTCTAGGTCCTAGGCACCTAGCCCAAACATTATGAGTAACAAAGAACTTCGACGATGCTGTATTTTTTGTATTGTTTTGTTGCATATCCTGTTTTTGCATTGGTGTTTACTTTTTTTTTTTTTTTTTCAAAAGAGGAGTATCGAAGAAATATTTCTTCATTCACTGCAGCATTTTCTCAATTTGTCACTAAGGTAACTTTCTAACTTCTCTCTTCAGGCTCTGTATTCGAAAGCATGGACAGTGCAAGGTTGGGTCTAAGAATAAAGTTAATGCAGGTATAGTATTGACTTGGTTACTTAAAAGTCACAAAAATTTACAAGCTACTTTTCGTAGTGAAAACTATGTTTCTGTGCTCCTCATTGTGTGTTTTTAATCCTGTTGCAGGAAGGACGGATGCGTGGTCAAGCCTTCGTCACATTTCCCACGGTTGAACTTGCTCAACGTGCTCTGGTTAGTGATTTTGTTTTTGACATTATGTCTTATTTGTAATGTTGTTAATTTATCTTATTTTAGGACTACAACAGGAGTGCAATAGACAGTTAGATGTGGCAAAAAGCCAAAAAGAAAATCAATAAATTACATGATCTTTCTTAAGAGTACACATCATCTTTCTTTCCACCCAATGAGCATTCTATATAATCCTAGCTGTTTACATGACTCTTTGTTGTCGGGCACTTGAGAACCATGAGTGCTTAAAAAATCTCTCATTTATGGTTTTGCAGAATCTAGCGCATGGCTATGTGTTCAAAGGAAAACCAATGATCATACAATTCGGAAGAAATCCTGCTGCGAACAAAGCTTCGTAAAGCAGGATGCTTTTTTCTTTCCAGATTTTGACAGATTTCAGAAGTTGCTAGGAACTGGAAGGTGAGATCAGAGGTTGTGGGTATCTGTTGATTTGTTACTGTTTTTGACATTACACATCAGTCTGATTGGCCTCCTCCCATGGTGTAATGTTTGTTGAAAAAGAACATTGTATATTTTAATTTGCAGACATTGAAACATTTACACTCGGTGAAAACAGACATTGGAGGTTTTAAGCTGCACATTGAGCTATTACTCCATAATTTTGTTTAAAGGCCCATGACTACTAGAGGAGTCCCTTTCTTTTCTGTTCTTTTTTTTACGGGGGCTGGAGGAGTCGGTGGCTCCATCTCTAGAGTAAGTTAAGAGGGGTAGGTTGTCCGAAAGTGTTTTTAGAAGCAAGTTTAGGGGATGAATTGTACGTATAATGTACTAGCAAAATTTGTGATTCTTAAAATTTTTTTTTTTTTTTTTTTTTTTTTTTTTTTTTTTTTTTTTTTTTTTTTTTAAGACAGCTCCCATGCCCCGTGGTCGAACTCCGCCACAAGCATGCAGCTCCCCAGCGACACGGCAGGGCCCAAGCGGGTGAGCACGACGTCGCCACCGCAACTGCGTGCCACAGGGGTGGGCATGGGCCACTGATGAGATGGTGCCCGCGAGACAAGTGTTGCTATCCATCGTCCTCGTTGAAGCAGCTGCAATGTGCAAAAATAGCGTTGCTCTTCCGGTTAAGTCAATAGCACCCCTTTCTGCTTGTTGTACTGCAATTGGACATTTACACTTCCCAAGGACACTGATGCAATTTCCAGTATTCTATTTAGTTCACTTATCACCTCCCAGTGTTCTTGATTATAGCAGACATGCAAAGTTAATCTTGTTTTCTGTGATTTTTTGTTCTAATTTGGGATATGATGGTCTTTAATATGGTTAACTGCAGCACCTTAAATGCGTTAGCAAGCCTTTGATCAGTTGTAAGGTATCTGAAATTTGGATTTATTTAATGTGAAAGTAATGGTTTCAATTTGGTTGCAGAATTTACAGACTTTGGGTATGATAGAGGGATTAATCTGATCTGTTTTTTGTTCATCAATAACCATATGTGAATGGATAGAAAACCAAGCAGTAATATTGTTGCCATGGCTCCTCTAATCCATTAACCGAACAAAGCACAAAAATATAACAATAAATACATTGAAGTCATTTCATTTCCACACTTTTGTTACTGAACCAACAAAGATAAACCATATCTTCCCCTGACCCACGACCACAAGATCATTGGTTCTATTCCTTCCTACATCCATATATATGCAACATTGGCAATAATACCCTATGCAAAAATGGGAAAAAGGAACCATTCATTGCTTAGGACCTGGAGCTCTGAACAACTGTCATCTCTCCTCGATGATTTGTATGAAACAAACTTATTAGCTTACCTTGGGATTGCATAGCTAGCCTCAGCTCGTATACTCCATTGCAGCTACCATAGTTTATAATCATCTATGTCTGATCAGGTAAAATATTGCTGACATATAAAACCAAGCTACAGAAATCCAATGCATCGTGATGCATCCACTGGCAGTCTCCAAGCAGAGCGCGGCAAAGCTGCGTCATTGTTTCTAATATGATTGTCTTGAAGAATACTTAAATAAAAATTTACATATATCACTTATAAATAATTTTATACAAATAAGAATGTTTGGAGATCGTGTTGCCGTCCAAAACAACTTTATTCTTTTTATTATACATATAGATAGAGATAGAAATAGTCAGATAGAGATAGAGATTGTAAATAAAGTCTATCACAAACAAATAAAGATAATATCAAGTATCTACTTGGGTATCACACTAGAATACGAGCAAAATGGGAGTTATCCACGAAGTTATAATATTTATGTTTGTTAAAAATTACCTGCCGAGTACCAGTAGGTCGAGGTGTCTTATATTATTAGAAGTACTTGCTATACTATACGTTCCGCCAATTTTTCTTTGGGATTAAGCATCAAAAGCACGGGCCTCTTCCATTCAGTCTGTGATCCACCAGAGTTTCCCGTGTTTTTGAGGGTGGATTGGGCGAGGCCAACAGTACCCTTTAATAATTAATTAATTAATTAGTAGGAGAGTATTGCTTGCTTAATGTTTACTAGCAAACATGCCCGCGCGTTGCAACGGGAGAAAAAAAAGCTATCAAATATTTGACTTGTGCGTTTTAGCTTGATGTCCAGCTGTAAAGGATTCAACAGGTGCTACTTTTAATGTTGTGCGCGGTTGCTCCACCGATCACAAACGAACAAGCTTGTCAATGGAAACAAGGATGACAATGTTACATATCCCTTTACTTTTTATCCTTTCTATCTATATCTAATATAATAATGAATAGGCAAAAATTGTATATTATTTTTATGATAACCATGACATTCATAATTTAAGTAAATAATAGCAGTAACATGACAAGATCTTATTAATTGTATATTAGTTGTCATCGTGTCAATAATCGGTCTCTCTATTGATGCGTACGAAGTATAGGATCACCAATATATGCAATTGAAGATAACTTGTGTTGTGTAATTCAGTGCATATAGCAATACCTTTTTAAGCTATATTCCAGTTTAGAAATATAGACTCCTTTTGAAGAATAAATTACCTTGTTTCCTTGTTTCTGTTGGCTTCCATAAATAAATTGCTTAAATAATCAAATTCGTCAATAAACTGAACACCTGCACCCCTGCCTAATTCTTCCAAGACATAAACTGAACAAAACGTCATCAGACATTAGTTATCAACGTAGATGAAAACTGAAAAACAATAAACTGAACAGGCTAGTACGTGAACGTGAGCCATCTCGTGGTGGAAGCGATCTTTTTTTTATCCAAAAACGGAGGAGAGAGGTTCCCCACCTGTCATGCATATATATATTGCAAAAAAAAAGAAACACCACGCCACAGTTAGTCTGTGGAGAGTTTGTAGGTAGGCCGTAGACACGCCAGCCTAACAGGCTGTTTACATAATCTGATTTCACCCGCTTACGCCAAATGAGAAGATCATCACACACGCGACCGGATGAGGCAGGTTCGTGCCTGAAGATCTCGCCGTTTCTTGCATCCCATAAACGCCATAAGATTGTCAGGAGGACGAATGACGAAGGGCCACAGTCTGGAGTCCAAGCCTACCGGTGGAGGCATGTTCCAGTTCATCGTCCGACAGGAGAAAGACAGCTGGGAAGCCAAGGCTGTACCACAGCTCCGCGCTTGTTGGGAAGCGATCTTTTGATTGGGCGGCGACTCATTGGCATTAAACACGCAGCACATCAAGATTATCTACAGTGCGGCGCCATCAAAATACGGTAGCTCTTCGTACTCGAAGGTTCCACGGTGTGGTCAAAGTCCGCGGCTGTCCGCACTGGGAGCCCCCACGGTATAGGCCCCCGCGTCCCGCACCAGCGGCTATATCCTGGACGCCCTCCCGGATCGCACCACCCGACACGGCAGAGACCATGACTTGAGGCCATGGGTACCGGAGTAGGACAAATACTATCCTTGGGGGCTTGGTCTATAGCTCCCAGGAATGGGTGCCAAAGGGAGGATTGGGGCGCCCACCATTTGGATACTCTTTACTCTAGTAGGGGCTCTGTTGGAGTTATGTTTTTAGCTTAGACAGCCGTATTTAGCTACGAGCCTCAAGAATTACGTGGAGAAAAATTTGATCTCTAATATGTCAGTGCATTGCATATGAAAAACAATGACAATAGTGGTAGATATCTATTTAGGTTTTATACTTTTTATATATAATTTTAAGCAATATTATTTATGATCACCATGATATATATATATATATATATATATATATATATATATATATATAATATAAGTTAATGTTAGCATATTATATATTGAATTAAAATACAATCTTAGTAGTATATTATTTCTTCTGTTGTGAAGACAAAAATATTCTTAACTTTAATTTTCAATACTTGTCCAATTGTTTGATTAGTTAGACATTGGCTGATCTAATTTTAATAAAAATAATTTTAAATTTTGTAGTCATAACTACTTCAACAAATTAGCAATGGAAAGTCGGTTGCAATTATTATTTGTTTCATATATTTATGAGAAAAAATAGAAGGAAGAAAATATAATCAGAAAAAACAAAAAAGAGAGGACATGACAAAATGGGAAAAAAGGAACGTTATGAAATTGGGCTCCGTGTAGAAGTAAAAGAAAAAAAACAAATCCAAAAAAAAAGTCAGATACGGATTGCTAAAGGAAAAAAAGTAGCAACCGCATCTCTAAAAACCGAAAATAAGAATAACATAGGAAGAAAATATCAGAAAAAAGAAATAGCATATAGGAAAAATAATAGGAATAAAAAATAATAGTTACGGAGTCTGTAAAATAATAGGAATACAAAATAATAGTGATGGAGTCCACCACAAACTCCTTTGATTTGGGACCATACCGATGAAACATGTAGAAAAAATAATATATAAAGGGATACAAATGGAAAGGAAAAATAGAAATAGTAAAACTAAGAAGAGACATAGTAGTAATACGGACAATTGAAATCCAATACGTGTTGAAATTAGACTCCGTCTCGATTATTGCTAGACGCAAATTACGAAAATCCAATACGTGCTGAAATCAGACTCTATCTCATTATTGCTAGACGCAAACTACGAAATCCAATACGTGTTAAAATCAGACTCTGTCTCGATTATTGTTAGACGCAAGCTGTCCTAACTCGTATGACCAAGGATCATATAACTCTGGACGTAAGAAACTCTCCACTATCCAGTAGTTAGGAAGGGGTGGACGAAAAAAATGGATGGACCAAAAGAAAATGGGCTGAAATTTTGTCTCTTTATTATTACTAGCAAAAGTGCCCGTGCGTTGCAACGGGATTGTAATCTGTTTCTATAGATTTTTGCAGACTTATGAATTGATTGTATTGGTTGTGGAACAAAACTTGATTTTTAGAATGGCTAATCGGTGGCATTGTTGGATTAGATACACCTGCGAAGAACTATTGAACATGCGCCCAAACTTACCTGAAAAGAGTTCATTCTGGTGCTCAAGTACTTTAGAGTCCTCCAACTGAAAACATCATGGAAGACGAGAAAAAAAAGAGATTTGATAAGTTTCGAATAAAAAAATAAACAAGGATTGAAACATTACCTGAGGAGGCAGCCACGTACCGTGCGCGCCAGCATCTCGATTGTGCAATCGGAGGTCGTCGGGGCGATGCGGAGGTTGAGCACTTGCACGCGGCGAACTCCTTGATGCGGCGCAGCGTGCACATGAACGTGCCGGCCCAGACCCCGCCGCCACCAGAACGTCAGCCTGCTGAAGCACGCGCGAGATGTTGTTCAGGGCTTCAGGCAGTCTGCACCTTGCCGTCCACCACCGTTGCCTTGGCCATCCGCGCCAGTGTGTCGGCGATGCTCTCGTCTTGTCCAATCGCGTCAGCAACATCTTGATCAAGATCGGCAGTTCGAGTGACGGACGAGTCTCCGATCGATCCTCCGCCTTTGATCCTCACGATATGTCCTCATATTCTTATCAGACTCCAAGGTTTGATGATTCAGCGGGATATGTCTCCGATTGATCCTCCGGCTCTGACCTCACGTATGTCCTCATAGGCGCAAGAGGCCGTGGTGAGCGCAAGGTGCAGCGGCTGCGCCAAGCACGAGGTGGAGATTTGCGTTGCGGTCGGCAGCGAAGCTTCCATCCGTTTCCGGCGTGGGCGCAGGAAAAAACCTGCTTGGCTCCAACGGCGTTGAGGTAAGAGGAAGGCCATGGAGCAGCTCTTCTCTTTCATCTTTGGCGCGGCAAGGTGTCCCGATAGAGAGCTCAAGAAGCTTCCATCCGTTTCTGGCGTGGGCGCAGGAACCTGCTTGGGTCCAGCGGCGTTGAGGTAAGAAGAAGGCCATGGAGCAACTCTTCTCTTTCATCTTCAGCGGCAAGGTGTCCCAATAGAGAGCTCAAGAAAAGACCATCGCTCATATCTATCACGCTTTTTTGTCGTTCGTTGGATATCAATCGTTTCTGCTTTGATATCCATAAAGATTTAGAGTTGAAAATTGATTTCTCTACATTGATATCCATATATCGATTTAATTTAGAGTTGGAATTTGATTTCGTCATGCATATCCATATATTGTTTTAGATAGAGTCATTGGAGGGGAGGGTAACAGATCGTATGTTTCTGTAGGTAACTTTTATATGGTTTTTGACGCAATTTTATTATCCCATAGGTAGATAGGGAAGACCTAACCAAAAAATAGGTAGAAATTTGCCTCTTCTCTTTATTCGAGTCGATTTCGTAGTTGGACGAAAGATTTTATCGCAAGAAATTTTGCCTTTTAAGTATTAGGTATAGATATAGATATAGATATAGATATAGATATAGATATAGATATAGATTAGGTAGAGATTATTACAGTCCGGCACTGGAGGCGACGAACGCTACGACCAAATCAAGTCCTAGGATTTGCATTGTTGGAAGCCGGCTCCCGGACGCGCAACTGCACGGACTTTTCCTGCAAGCTTCTTGTGCGATTCATCTTGTGCGATTCATTCAAGCAACTTTCCAATCCAGAAGTGCCTGCTCCACATCATGGGGTGGCTCCAAAAGTCTCCATCCAGCCCGTTCCTCCCAATCCTGCCTCGGGTCGTCGCGCGCGTTGGGTTGGACCAGTCAAAGCTTCCAATGGACGACGCCGTGCCGGCCCGGGGCGTTACGCTAGAGGAAATGCGACGGGCACTTATTAGGCCATTAAAGCAGCCCACAGCAACCCGTCGTCGTCCCTGGGCGTGCGTGCACCATAGCCAGAGCTCCCGTACGTCTTGCTTAGGAAGGGCATCCGAGCGGCGGCGGGAGGCGAGATGGCGGGGGCGCAGTCGCTCGCAGGCGATGCTGGAGAAGATGGAGCTGCGGCAGAGCTACCGCAACATCTGGCACACCGACCTCACCAACGCCGTCGCCGCGGACCTCCCCTGTGCGTATCCGATCCGACATCCATCCCTGCGAACCTCTTCTCCTTTCCTTATTTCTGCACCAAGCACCACCATCTTCTGGCTGTGGTCTCGTGCGTGTGATCCAGGAACTGATGCGGGATTTTCTCCCTTTTTGGCTCCTCTGATGCAGGGTGCTGCCTGTCGCTGTGGTGGTGAGTCATGAGTGGGGAAGGGAGCTCGTCCTCTGGTTTCTCAACTTGTGCTTGGTTGTTTTCTCGGATCTTGTAACTCACATACAGCATCTCTTCTGTTTTTGTTTCTTGCTCCTGTTGGTTTGGTGTGGTGTCCAGCGGCCCGTGCGTGTCCTACATGCTGCGCAGGCGCGCCCTGTACAATGACATGTCAAGGTGCTCAAGAAACTTCTAATTTTCTTCCCACTCGCTCTGCGCTGCCATCGCGCAGCTAATTTGCATAATCTTCAGCGAGGCTGCCGGCTGGCTGGGTGTCTCTTGTCTCCTTGGCAGCGCAGTGTTAACTCTCTCCATGACCATGCTTGCTTGTGTTCCCTGTGCTGTGCATTTCCATTTCCAGGTACGTGTGCTGCGCTGGGTACATGCCGTGCAGCGGCAAGTGCGGTGAGAGCCAGTGCCCGGAAGTATGCCTTGCAACAGAGGTGACGCCTGATATGCTGCTATCGCTGTTTCTCTTCCGTTTTGTCTGTCGGATAGATAATTAGATACACCTGGTATGCTTCGCCAATCAAGTTCGGCAATTCAGTTGCTGATCGATCACGCTATCCCTTCTCATCAGGTGTTCTGCTGCTTCGGCAACTCGGTTGCTTCCACCCGGTTCCTGCTGCAGGACGAGTTCAACATCCAGACTACGCAGTGCGACAACTGCATCATCGTGCGTAGCTTCGACTTCTTCGATTCGCCTCCCTCCTGATGATTTGATTTGATTTGATCCTCCGAATCATCGATGATAATCGCAGCTAGCTGTTCTGACACCTTCCCGTCCTCGTCGCTGCATGCAGGCCTTCATGTTCTTCCTGCAGCAGCTCGCCTGCATCTGCTCCCTAGTCGCCTGCATCGTCGGCAACAGCGAGCTCTCGGAGGTGGCGCACGTCATCTCCTGCATGTCCAACTTGGTCTACTGGACGTAAGCATCTCGCTCGATCCGCCCCAGGCTCCAACTCTAAACCATCTTGCTAATTAATCTTGCTGTTCTGTTCTTTCTGCAGGGTTTGCTCGTGCATGCAGGTAATTGCTCACCCACTTGTCATGCATCTCAGCTCAGGTATTCAGGTAATCCCCTTCTTGATTTGACACTGGGAGACTCACAATCTTGCATTGTTGTCATGCAAACTTCAGACGCAGCACAAGGTGGAGATGGACAAGAGGGACGGCACGTTGAACACCATGTCTGCGCCTCCGATGCAGCAGATGTCACGTTGGTAAACGTACGTGCGTGCGTGCTGCGAGCGAGATCATCATGTGACGCTTCTATTCCATATATGAGGCGGATTCCCAATCATCATGTGACGCTTCTATTCTATATATGAGCCGGATTCCCGTACTCTGGTTAGGGGGACGATTCAATTTTCGGATTTGGGTGCCATACCATGGCTAGTGTGTGATGTGTGCAAACTATGCCCCGTTTGTTTGGGCTCAGGATGGAAATGGGCCGGCCCGGCCCTGGCCTTGGACCCGGCCCCGTGGCCTCAAGGCCAAATTTCAGGGCCATGGGTCGACCCATTTTATCAAAATGCTATGACCCTATTGGCCCAATGGGTATTGTGGGTCGACCCAAATATTTTCTATAATCATAAACTATAAACACTAACATTTCTAGAAATATATATATATATATATATATATATATATATATATATATATATATATATATATATATATATAATAATTTAAAAATACCATAGCTGTACAACCTTAAAAAGTATCATGGCTTACCATATCGTTTCCCTTGTTGCTCTCTCTGCTGTCTATTTCTAACCATTTTTGTATCTT
The DNA here is from genome assembly GCA_015844335.1 of Chrysopogon serrulatus. NCBI lineage: Eukaryota > Viridiplantae > Streptophyta > Magnoliopsida > Poales > Poaceae > Chrysopogon > Chrysopogon serrulatus. The sequence continues at coordinate 18,166 of JADLZL010005653.1, read as the reverse complement.
TAACAAAGTGTCATTTCATCACTACATAACCATGACTTGACGCTTTAACCTGATTAGGTCCAATACAGTTGCAACTTATTTTAGCCATACCTTTTGTTTTAAAAAAACATTCGTTGGTTTACTGGTTCTCTATAAGAAAGTAGTAGTATATACATAATATATTGTATAGGAGCCGGCCTTTGTTTGTGTGACATATGTGCTCGCCACTCCTTCCCCAAAATGATATGCGCAATTTCTAATAAAAAAAATAAAGAACATGTGCAGTTAGTTCAAGAGAAAATCCGAACATTAAAAAAAAATACTTATCCTAAATATTGGGATCTGATTATTTTATTCTTTTAATAACAATATTCAATAGATGCAAATGTAAGCTCTAAGTTGGTACTTTTCTTTCTGCGAGAAACCAACATCGTGTGCATGCATGCATCTACATAGCTAGGACAGCTATGCTCCTTAGCACCAATTATATGGCCGAACACTCAAACAAATATGATGACAACCATAGTTATTAATTTAAGATTAAAATTATCGTTACGTGATACATGGGTCGACCCACCTTACCTATTGGGTCAATAGGTACCGGCCCCGTCGACCCATTTTAGTTTTTGAGGCCGGCCCCTATGACCCAATGGTCTTGTTTTTGTGGGTCGGGTCAGCTACCCAATGGGTCGACCCGACCCATTCCCATCCTCAGTTTGGGCGATTTTTCGTGTTTGGTGAGTTGTGATTTTGCTTAAGGAGGAATTTTGATCCTCTTCTCTGTCGTTCTGTTTTTGGGACGTAGTCATCGTCGCCTTGGATTACGGTGGCGGAGCTTGGACACGAAATTAGGAGGCGCCAGCACTACAATGGTATTGGTGGCAACTTTCAATAACATGTATGTAGGATTACACAAACAATACTTCAACTTGAACTGTGAAGTTGCACAGAGGATGACCCCAATTATTAAGGACTTCTTCCTCCATTTCAAATTATAAGTCGCTTTAATTTTTTTCATACATCCATTTTTTCATGTATCTAGATATAATAATATGTCTAGATACATAGCAAAATAGATGAAAAAAAATCAAAGCGACTTATAATTTGGAACGGAGAGGGAGTACTAGTTTGGAAACTCCAATCCCTCTAGAATCTCTTGCTTTTTTCTGGGTGGGTAATTCATAAAGATATCATTTTAGTTATCATCTTAGTTCTTCTTAGACGTTTTCCATCCCTGATTTTTGCTCCTCCTTGCTTCCAAAGTAGTCCTAAGGCGGTTTTCTGAGAGCAGATCATAATGGCTCATCTCAAGCTAGGCCCGGAGGAGAGAAGGGAACAACTACAGTCGCATAATAAACAGTTCATGGATCATTCTAAGTCATAAGTCACCATCAATGCCGATCACAAAAACGATTGGAATTCGACCATCCAAAAAAAAAAAAGCACAAGTCATGTAGAAAAATGAGACGAACCAATGAGAGTCCGTTTACAGTTGTCCACAATAAATTTCTTGCTTGTTCTGGTTTCATGGCAGCAGTGCGAATGCACCGGGCACCGCAGGTGCACAACGGCCTTCATGTTGAGCTGACGCAAAATCATTGGGATGAATTATGAAACCATCTTCCTCGGACACTTTTTTTAACGAACCCGGTTGGAGACCTGATTATATTTTTTTTTTAAAAAAAATGAATCCAGATCGGTAAAACAACAAAATTACAACAAAGCGATGTGACTCCAATAACAAAGACAACTATAGCTAACAACTAAAAGACAACAAAAGGTTACACTACGTGATGATTGAGACGCCTACACAAGAAAGAAGCACCACCAGACACATCACTGCCTCCCTCATCAAAAGAGGCACGACACAACAACATGGGTTGACCATTAATCAGCACCAAGTAATAAAAGATCAAATCATTCTCAAGACCTTATCGGCCGGAATGAACACCGTATTTATAATGTCTTGCAACTAAATTATGCTACATTATTGCCACAAGTACTTTATTTTGGATAAAATGGAATTCTTTTTCACTATGGGTCTTCTCAAGAAGCCCAGATTCCGAAACCAAATGTCAACCAAATACAAGGGAAAAAAACATTCTGCCCCAATCTAAAAGGACGAAACACGTTAAAAAGTTTCAGTCAGAAGACACACTCGCAATATCTAATCAGCCGTACCGGCAAAAACCGATAGAATATCAGGGTAGAGCTCTGTTTCTTGCCCGCACGTATGGCCGGTGCGCCGTACCGATCTCCATGGCTGGCCGATGTGCGCGCACGTCGTTGCGGAATTGCAGGATGTCGTGAACAATGTGTTCGTCCCAATCATCACCGATTCCTCTCTCATTGATCCAATCCAACGCAACGGAAGGCAAGCTATAAATACAGTGGCCCCTTGCATTGTCTGCAGATCGAGCTCAACTGCATTAAGCAAAGAACAGTATAACACCACGAGTACTAATGGCTTCTCCCTCCACAGGCACAGCCTGCTTCGTGGCCCTTGTCATCATCGCTTTGATGCTATGCGCGGCCACCACGGCGAACGCCAGGTTCAGGGCGATGCAGTGGACGCCGGCGCACGCCACGTTCTACGGCGACGAGACCGCAGCGGAGACCATGGGTACGTTGCACGCTCACATCGCTCGATCGTTTCCTCTTGGCATTTGTCATTTCTCTTACGGTACGGGCGCCCCCGGTCCGGCAGGTGGTGCGTGCGGGTACGGCAACCTGTACGCGACGGGGTACGGCACGGACACGGCGGCGCTGAGCACGACGCTGTTCAAGGACGGGCACGGGTGCGGGACGTGCTACCAGATCCGGTGCGTCAAGTCCCCCTGGTGCTACGCCGGCTCGCCGGTGATCACGGTGACGGCGACCAACCTGTGCCCGCCCAACTGGGCGCAGGACTCCAACGCCGGCGGGTGGTGCAACCCGCCGCGCACCCACTTCGACCTCTCCAAGCCGGCCTTCATGCGGATGGCGCAGTGGCGCGCGGGCATCGTGCCCGTCATGTACCGCCGGGTGCCCTGCGTGCGCCGCGGCGGCCTGCGGTTCGCGCTCCAGGGGAACCCCTACTGGCTGCTGGCCTACGTCATGAACGTCGGCGGCGCCGGCGACGTCGTCGATATGTGGGTCAGGAGCGGCGATGGCGCCGCCGGCGCGTGGTTGCGGATGAGCCATAACTGGGGCGCCGCGTACCAGGCGTTCGCGCAGCTCGGCGGCCGGCCGCTCAGCTTCAAGGTCACCTCCTACACCACGCGGCAGACCATCGTCGCCAACAACGTCGCGCCGGCCAACTGGTACCTCGGGCTCACGTACCAGGCCCGCGTCAACTTCTCCTGAGTCTGATTATATTTGCAACTCAAGCTGCAGGGCCTGTCAACGCTCTGCTCTGCTCTGCTCTTCCTTTGTTTCCGTTTCAAAAAATCGTAGAGTTAGGAAGTGCTTTCGTAGTTTCATTTCACTCTGAAGAGTTAGCACATGTTATTGTGCTGGTTATTGCGCGTTGCCCCCGTCCACGAGGAGCAGAGGGTTTGACGCGAGCATTGCTGATGTAAATTGAGCTTTATTACATTCAGAATCAACATGATAATTTACTGTCAAAATTTAAACCAGTCAACTGTCGTGTACTGTCATGGGTTGGCCTGGGGGCTCATGGACATGAATGACAAGTGCAGGAATTTCCAAAGCATGAGGTCATGTACTGTCACATCCTGTGTCATAAGATATAAGGAACCTATGTTTGTCTTAAGCTATATTAAATTTGATCAAACTTGTGAAGAGGCATATAAAAACGATAAATTATGAAACTACATTTCATAAAAATGATATATCTAATCATGCTGATTTGATGTCATACTTATTATTCTGTTCTAAACTTGATCAAATATAGGATAATGCATCTACCTAGCCTATATCACTTAATAAATGAAGTTGGTGAATACTTGGGCCACGGTGGAGCTAATGTGGGCTACAACCAGGCCTTGAAGCAGGCACATCTTAGGTGACCAGGAAGGATGCTGAATTTTGCACCCAGTGCTCCACGTTTTATCTTCCGTGTCTAGCTGCAGTGAGAAGCAAATGGAGGTATGAAAAGTTGGCTTTATTATTATTTTTCCATTCACTGTGTCCTACATCATGGTGCTTCATGCTCGATCGAAATGAGACAGTATCGGCTTCATGCTCGATCGAAATGAGATAATATCTAGTGCTGTGACGTGCCTGTGTCGTTTCTGTATTGTGTGCATGTCCTAGCCATTGTAGATTTATAAATGCTCTGTGTGTCGTCTCAATGTAATCACTAAATAACATGTTCTCACTATATACAAAAGCAGATAGCTTTCTTTGATAACAGACAAAACATTTGTCTTCAAAATATATAGCTACCAACATAACAAATAGTTTAAGTTAAACAGACTCTGTGGCTGCAGCACTTACAGCAGTAAACGAATCGGTTTTTGCTACCAATACCCACACACAATAAAAGGTTCAGGTTTACACTGGGCAATCCTCCAGACAAACTTATATCTTGTCAAATCCAAATTGAGACCATAATTTTAAAATGTTGCAACTACTATGCGGATGTGCAGGATGGATCATGTATCTCTAGTATGCCAACATCCTCAGATCAGAGCAGGATATTGCTTGGCCTGGAGACGAACACGTCGCTTATATTCTGCTGGATCCTGCATTTTTTGGTGGAAAGAAAGCTGATTAATCTCGACAGAAAGAAAAACAAATACAGAATGATAACTGTTTCTTCCTAACCTGGATGAATAGGTGATAACCATCAGTCTGAGCAGGATCAGCTGGATTGGGCTGATCAAGCAAGTCCTGTATTCCAACTAGAATCTGCTTAACAGTGATAGCAGGCCTCCAACCCTGAAATTGTACAATGAGAAATGAAAATTCTCAGCAGGCATAACGCTAGAAAGAGCCTGCGAACTTCAGTTTGAACACTTACGCTATCCTCATTGAGAATTGAGAGGCAGACTGTTCCTGAAGGATAAACATTTGGGTGGAAAAAACCCTGTGGGAACTTGCATTTGGGAGGCTTGCTTGGGTAGTCTTCACTGAAATGAAGGGTAAGTGGGTAGTACCCACCTTCCCAATCAGTCTGCATAGAAGAGAGGATAGTTAGAAGAAGGACACTGGACCTGAAAACTACCTTCCCAATCAGTCTGCATAGAAGAGGATAGTTAGAAGCAAAGGAAATGTAAGGTTCATGTCAGTCAAAACAATGGACACTGGACCTGAAAACTACCCAGTGTCCATTGTTTCGAGATTGTTTACAAATAGTACAGATACATACATGCTACAAAATAGGAACAGATTGTTTACAAATAGTACAGATACATACATGCTACAAAAAAAATAGGAACATACATTTTGCCAGGAACAGGGAATGTAAAGCATATCAGAGTTACGGAGCCAGAAGCCACTACAAAACAGCATGCCAATGTGACTACATGATGGTGGAGTGGTGGAGGTGGCATATATATAATTCTTAATTCCTAAAACACACTGGTATTCTAAATCTATTGACATGAATCACTGGGACAAAAGAAATACATACTCAACATGATTGTCCAACTTTCTACCATGGTTTCCAACTTCCAAACGATAATGAACGCCTAAAAGGCAAATCGTGGGAGGAAAGGCTTAATGATCATGTTAGCTTGTAGTAAATCAACAGAAGTAGAACGCACAGTTCCTAATATCGAAATGCTTAGGGATTCAATAAGCAGTACAGTCCAGAAATAATAAAAACCATAGACCATGTGTTGGGAAAATAAAATAAATTAAATTAAAATTCACCATGGGGCAAAACTGCACAAGGTCGTTGATGTACACATCGCAACATCACTAAAGCGGTCAAGCCTAAGTAGTTAGTAGGTATTTAGCACAGGGCAGAGGTGTTTCTCTAAAATCCTATCAAGCATGATTAGAATTGTAGGGTCCAAATCGAATCCAACGGGTGTTACCGGGGCTTACCCCCTGCTTGCCGGGGATGGTACAGTTCCACACCATGAGGTTCGCCGACCCGTCGGCTAGCGTCTCCGGCCTCGCCACGAAACCCTGCAGAAGACGAAGGAGATCAGATCGAGACTTGAATCGGGCGGCGGCACGAGAGATAGAGACAAAGGGCGAGGGGATCGAAATCAGGCACGTACGTGGGGGTGGTTCTTGCGCCAGGCCTTGCGCTCCTCGGCGAGGCGGCCGCGCGCGATTCCTCCCGACATGGCGGCTGCGGCGGTGGCGGCTAGCAGCTCTCCTCGCACCCTTGGATTGGATTGGAAGGGTTAGTTTGGGTTTCGGGAAGTCTCTTCAATGACAAACCGCCTCTTTACTTTCCCCTTGTTCATTCATTTATAACCTCCCATTATTGTTCTCGACATTCACGACTGACTCGGAGGGATTGGTTATTGGCGGCGAGGTAGTGGGTCCATCACATCAGAGAGTTTTTTTACTTTTTTTTTTTGACCCAAGAAGCCGGCTTCTTCCGGCTGTTTAAACAGTGCCCGTGTGAGAGAGAAACCAGCCGGAAGCAGCCAGAGTAGCCGGCTTCTTAAGGAGCCGAACAGAACGAACAATCACATCAGAGTTGGGTGAGCCGGATCAGATGTGCTGTGGTTGTGTTTTCTTTATATATAGTAAATACAAAAAAATTGTGTGAAACATCATTCAATGTGAGTATTTTTAACGACTCCTCAAATAAGGTTGTTATTCTTATTAATTTGATAAAAATATAAAAATTCCTCTCCAACAACTCCTCAAACCAACTTGTTATTTATCCCAAGTTGCTATTTACGGGCCTCCCGCGCGTATATCTCCGCCCGCGGAAAGGACTTGCTATCGCGCCGGCCGCTATTGTGATGAGAGAAGTTAGCGGAGCTCTTCATTTCTTAGCGGGGCTCTTCGCTCGTTTAGCGGGGCTCTTCGTTCGCTTAGTGGGCCACTTCATTCGTTAGCGGGCTTTTTTCGTTTTAGAGTGAGTTTTAAAGAGTTGTTGGAGATATAGCAACTTGCTAAAACTCAAGATTTGGCAAGTCAGTTTTAAGGAGTTGTGTTAATCTTTGCCAGAGAACTTTACTTATAGCAATCAGCTCTTGGATGCTATACTCATTAAAATAATTTATGTGTATGTGTGGGAGAGAAGTTAAAAGTGACCACTATATTTGGCTATTTATTGGTTATAAAAGGCTAACTTTGCCTATGAAGTTGGATAAAGACGAACATTATTTTAAAAATTATGACGAAATCAATAACTTTATATAAGTTTTTCATTTGAAATTATGTGGAATGTCAATTTTTAAATTCTTATATTTTGAAATTTGAATTTTTCAAACAGCCTCTAGAGTTGACATGGTTTATAGAATTGTTGCGATATCAATATGATCTATAACTTTGTGGCGGATAATTTTCATTTGTAGTCATTAGAGTCCTAAATAATCATTTTTATTTAGATTTTGAATTTATAAAATTTAGAGTGTTCAAATGACTTGGGCACAACATATACCAAAGTCATTTGAAAATTCCAAATTTTGAATTTAAAGAACTAAGAAAATAAAGCAAATATTTAGCACTCTAAATGATTTTGGATAAAAAAATACCAACTATAAAATTGTACGACAATTTTTTGTATAAATAGACGATGTACACATTTGAGGTCGTTTTTGAAAAGAAAAATGGATTTCAAATTCTGAGAATTAAAAAGAACTTTTGGCACTCTAAATAATTTAAAATGGAAACTTATTAGAGACAAAGATGTAGATTTCATTTAGGTCTTACAACTTCAATGTAAAGTTCATCTTCATCCAACTTTATATGCAAAAGTTATGGATCTTTAGATAGCTATTAAGGGTAATTAATGATATAATAATTAGAGACATAATGATCTTTTTAATTTCTCAACACCATCCACTTCTAAAGGCATAGTGTCTAAGAGTTAATTGCCACAATTGAAGGGTGTCCTCCAGGAAAGATAATATTAGCTACTTCTCATCAGCAAATACAACATCGGATACCTAAATCAAATTTACCCGATTTTTTTATGAAAGTCATTGGGATTGTTTTATTTTAATAACCAATAAATACTAATATTTTAAGAAGAGCATGTCCTAAATTAAAATTTGAAGAGCATGTCCTAAATTAAAATTGGAAGAACTAGCATTTTGAGTCACTTAAAGGTCCTATGAACACCCCAATGGGGGTGAATTATGTGTCTAATAAAACTTACATACTAGGGTTTTTGAACTAAATTACCACTAGAAAAGCCATAACTACTCTTTGGAAGTATGTACTTGTGGTGGTTTTCCAGTGTGCTCTAACTTACTCTTAATCCAAAAGAGTTTAGCAATCTAGAGTTAACCATATCAACTAGCCTATAGATAATCAGGGTTATGTCACACAAGCAAAACACATGCGAAAGAAATAAATGTGGTAGGTAAAGAGAAAAAGTAAGAGAGGGCAAACTCTTGACTATGTATCCTATGGTATCGGTTGCCAAGCTACACATCCTAGTTCACCTTGGAGCTTCATAACCTCCCTGGTCACAACTCTCTTATGGTCAAATTGTTGTATTTGACAACTAGGAATCCACCAACCGAAGGCTCATGTCATGAGTCATGAAGTCACACCACCGCCACTAGCTCTTATAGCCACATTGGTGCCATGTACACTACCGAGCTTCTCCACACGCTTCTCCACACAAGGTCAAAAGGGTTTTGTCTTGTCCCCTCACATTGATATGAAGCTATTATATACTAAGAACAAGGGGTCACCACCTAGAAGTTCACCACACTTTCATCAAAAGGTCACACAGACCCTAGGTGCTCCATTTACCTTCATCAGAAGATCACAAAGACCTTAACTACTCTACACAAACACCTCAACCCAGTAACTCTAATCTCTCAAGCTCTAAGTACTAAACCTAACAAAGGGCGTTGTCAAAAAATATCATTATTAAATCACTTAGTCACGTGCTTAAGCGCAAAAAAGAGACAACATCCAATTAAGCATTGGACGAGGTGACAAACCCACAGGTGGAAAATAATATAAGGGATGTGGTTGGGACTTCATAGTATCCATGACATGCAATTTTGCTTGTCCTCTATTCTATTTTTGCATCCTCTCGCTTAGTTCCGTCTTTGTGTCATGTGCGTGAACAGGAGGGAGTGGAGGTCATGCACCATGAAGGGAGTAGAAGAAGATGAGGTTGTGCACAAGTAGAATGGAGGTGGCATGCCATGGAGTAGAGATCGATGGGATAGGGGTACGTGAGCGGATGGGCTAGGGGTGCCGAGAGGAAGAAGGTGTTCTTTGCTACATTAGAACTGAGAATGGTGGTGGCTAGGTGGGTAGTGCTAGCTATTAGGGCATTGGTAGGAGGTATGGTGCTTAGATGGGCTAGCGAGATTTCTTAAGACACAATGGGCTAAGTGAGGTATATGGACATCAATCTTTATTTCCCATTTATTATTTCATATATGCAGCTACATCTCCACATATATAGCAATTTTTTTTGCAACCGTGGGATCCAATATAGTTTCTATCGACACTTGGATGTGGTCTTAAATGACTTGAGAGTGCAGTGAAGTACAAGAGCTATACAAGATTGCTTCTAAACTCTAAGCAAAGCTCGAAATATTCTAACGCCCACTACTAGCTTAACTACTAAAGAGTGGACGATTGTCTTCTTCTTCCTAGATCTTCTTCTTATTCTGAGAGAAATGATTCATAGATGGTGACCCCTATTTATAGTACATATGCATAGGGAGTTTTTGTAGCTGAAGGAGAAGTGTCGGTGCTCACTGGTGGGGTTGGCTGACCCTATATGATGTGCTACCTCTTGATCCTATGGTGCTTAGCGCCTCTCCCAGTTGGTTTACAATTATCCTTTGGTGGTGGATAGTTGGTTACTAGCTTGGTCTAAATGAAGATGGTGAACCCTAAATCCTATGATAACCCATGGAAGCCCTTGGTCAAACTGACACTAAATCAACATGTAGATATGTTGGATTTTGTGTGTTGCTCACTAACATAGACTAGTGATGTGGATGGAGAGGTGACAGGTTGGGATCCTAGGGTGGGGTTGGTTGACCCAACTAGATGGGTCCTGGTGCCTCTACTTTGTTCCATGTGCTGCATGGTGCTTAATCCTTGAAATTACAAGTTTTTGACTGCATACAAATAATTCTAAATACAAGTGGAACCATATTATTTGAAAACAAAATACTACTTTGATGTGGATTTATGTTTCACTTTGTTGCCATGGTGATGGTTAGAATTGACATTAATGACTATCAACAAGCTCTCCTAAGCTTGCCTTTTGCTCGTCTTGAGCAAAGATGAAGAGTTAGGGAAACGGATCAAGAGTTGCTACAATGTCAACTCATCACAAACACTTCCATAAAAGTTGGCATTAAGAACTTAATTACCGATACAAGCAAAGATCCTGACTATGGACAATTTCTTACAACGGAAATTGGCAGTGTAATCCGACCTATTTGTTGTGTGGCCAACATCTAGAGACGGCACTTCATCTTGTGTTCATTGTCCATTTGCTTTGGATGTTTGGCTTCTTGTTAAAAATTGGGTGGGTGATTGGATTTGGTTATCTTCTCTGAGCGTGCTCTCTAGGGACAAGCCTCTACTCAATAGCGAACAATGGTGACAATTTTTGTGCATGTACATGACTTGGAACATATATATATATATATATATATATGGAAAGAGCAAAATTAGAGGACTTTCCAAGAAGCAGCAAAGAATTTTCATTCAAGGTTCTAGGACTAATCAAGGAAGAGCTAGTGCTTATTAAGCAGGCTTGTGAACGTCCTAAAGTTCCCTATTGGAGTTTCCACCGTTTCTTTTCATTATTTGTGTCTTTGGTTATTGTAAGGACCGTGACGCCTAAGAGGGGGGCGAATTAGGCAACTTAAAAGCTACTTCTAATTATGGCCTCTAAAATAACCTAGTCAAAACCTATGCAAGAAATAATCTATCTAGATGTGCAACTAAGATTTTGCTAGGTGTGTTGCTATCTCTACCGTAAAAGAGTTATGCAACCTAGGTTCCAATTCTATCAACTAGCCTATCAACTAAGCTAGAAAAGGTAAAGCACATAACCGAGGTACATAATGTAAATACGGAAGGTAAATGAGAGTGGAGATGCAAAGTCCCGTCGACTCTAGTATTTTTACCGAGGTATCGAGAAGCGCTCAAGCTTTCCCCTAGTCTTCGTTGGAGCCCCTCGCAAGGAATCCCTCGCAAGGGCCAAGCTCCCGGTCGGGTAACTCCGTGGATAGCTCCGGGCCTTCCCCACGTGCAAGTGGGTCTCCGATGTGCCTTCCGACAAGCCTCTCCCGGACCGCTCCCCGCCGTCTTCACTATCAAGCTTCTGGCTGAACCACCGCGGGCCTTGTTCCCTTCGGTACATGGTGGCCGCCACACCACAAGCACAGTTGGTGTGGTCTCGCAAGACTATAAGCCCCTCCGAGTACAAGCACGGTGCACGCAAGCACCTTTGATCAAGAGTATGCAAACCTCACTAGCAACTAAGCCTAAGCCTAGAGCAAGCGCATAAGCGGTGGTCTAACTAGCCTAAGCACTTCATAAAAGCACCTACACTAATCACCAAGTGAAACACTAAGCACTATGCAAGTGGAGAGAACTAAAATGGTGTAACAACACTCTTGGTATGTTTTCTCACTCTTTTACCCCTCAAATGGCCGGTTGCAACTCATATATATAGCCCCCATTGCAAATAGAGCTGTTGCCAACTCAACTTAGCAATGTCGTGAGCGTCGGACGCTCAGACGAAGTGGCATCGGACGCTCAACGCAGCGTCAGATGCTCCCGGTGCAGCCACGTGTCACTAGACGTTTGAACTTGACCGTTGGCACCCAAATCTCGCATGCATCGGACGCTCAGACACTTTGGCATTGACTCGTAGCCGTCAGCGTCCTATGCATCGGACATGTCAGATGGTACCCATTGGACGCTGCCCTATAGCGTTGGACGCGGTCCAGAGAGCTCCCGAGAGCTCACGGACGCATCTGACGCGTCAGATGGTATGGCATCGGACGCTCAGCGTCAGATGCTTTTTCAGCACATCGGTCTTCCGTATTTTGGCTAAAACTTTTTGCTCCGAACTCCGATTTTGATGACTTGGACTTTTTGGAAAGCTTATGAAAATCTCTACAATTTAGTGTTGGTCTCATAGCAGTCCAATTCATCCACCTCTTTGTCTCGGCTTCGGTAGCTTCAATCTTGTTTGTGACTATTGGTATTTCTAACGTCATTACTAATTTACTTAGATTAGAAACACATAATACTAAATTAACTTGTCATTAACAACTAGCCACTTTATCTATTACCAATATCCTTAAGCATGAATTAGGTTGTCATCCCTAATTGTATTTGCTAAGGATAAATATAGGTTTATTATATATATATATATATATATATATATATATACTATATATATATATATATATATTGAACTATTAGACTAGGCAAAATATAGATATGAACTAAGAACGGTTCTGCAAGCGGACAGATAATTATACCATTGTAGCATTTTACCTGGAGTACTACCAGGTTATCGATTTATATTTATACCACTGGGAAGGACTGGATAAACTCTAAATATTGATATCAACTATATATACAATGAATAGGTGATATTACCAATATCATTTATTCTACTCATAACAGATGTAGGTCACAAGATAAATTAGATAAATATAGGTGATAAGCATAATCAAGCATCATAAATAATAGATAAACATCGTAGTACTTTCTAGTCATAATCATAGTTAGCCAATGGATAAACTAAGGAATTAATATCTAAGGTAATTCTATAACTACATCAATGCATAACTCTAATTAGTGCAATTATATCAAGCAATCATTGTTAGATTAGTCCAACATCATGATCACATGTAAAGGGCATCATCTAGGAAGGATGTGAAACAGAATCATCACTCAACTTCGCGACCGTGCTTGCTTACCTATATACGGGGGGTGGACTACAGAGGAATCAACGCAGGTTGTCACCGCGCAAAAACTACCACACGACCCGGCACATCGGGGTGCACTCGCAGATAAATAGGATATCTAGACACCACGCCTACATATTGTCCATCATCTACCCAACGATCGTTTGGATAAACGCTATACGAGCAATTACATGAATTCAATAAGATCAAACCAACTATACTAGATATATAATCAAAGTAGACAATGACTATTGCAATTAAGAATATATGAACTATTAAGAATAATATTTTCCTAATCATAATTTAGAACACAATAAGAAAAAAAATAACTAGAACTATGCCGAACTCCGCACTCCAGACAAACGCCAGGGGCTCCAGATCCCGATGAAGAACTAGAACTCCTCTACTTCTAATCTAACTAACTAGAACTATGAACTAGAAGGCTCTTGATGAAATAGAAGGCTTCTTGATGCTTGAAGGCTTGGGGCCTTCATGAATAATGATGGTGTGTTTCTAGGGAGGGGGTCTGCCTCTTTATTTATAGTCCGGTGGGATGAACGTGCGCCGTAGGATCAAACCGACTTAACCAAGGGCCAGGATGCATCGTGGGAGGCAGTGGAGGAACCTTCCAGAAGAGGAGGGCAAACCCTAGCAGGGGGCGCCGCCCGGCGCCATGGTGGGGCCAGCCGGCCACACCTAGACTCCTCTGCCGGTCCCGTTACTTCGGGTGTCTTCTAGATCCTTCCCACGTCCCGATAACGATCATTGCCATCGCGGATAAGTTTCATGATAATTATGCACTCTAATCCCTCTTTTATGCTTTTTTAGAATAATCCTTGGAAAATATAGAATATGCAAAACTCGTGGAAATTATCAGTTAAAACCCTAGACTAGTGTGTATTCATATATCCTTTCGTGTTTAAAGTTCTAATAAAAGTTGACGTTATCCACCGTCAACAGTGACTTCATGTCCAGGCTTCTATTTCTTGTGTCTTGGACTTCTAGCATATGTTGCAGGTATTCAATATGGCTCCTAATATATTGCTTAAGGTGTTGATCAATTGTGTCACCACTTGCCAGAGTCCAAGTCACTTTTGCACCCTATTAAACTACAAAACAAACACTTGCAAATTCATTAGTCCAATTTGGTTGTGTTGATCATCAAACACCAAAATCTAAAGTAAATGGGCCAAAGGGTCCATTTTCCTTACAATCTCCCTTTTGGTGCTTGATGACAACACGACCAAAGCAAGCAAATAATAGATACCAAAAAATAATATACAATCTACTTGCTAGGATGCAATGCAAAGGCAAGATTTATGTGATGCTAAAAGATACCAAATGAAATGGTCTTTAAGAGTTTATCTTGCCTTTGCAGATGCCCCCTTGTGTGGTATTATGGACTTAAGCCTCCCCCTAACTCCACAATCCATTTCCTCTTTCTTGTACCATTCCCAAAATATGATTCTCCCCCATTCCATACCACTTGTAAGTTTAAAAAAAATGAGTTTGGTATTTATTTTGGGGTGGGCTTGCTTTTGGTCCTACAAATTTTTCTCCTTTGGAATCAAACACCGAAAAGGAAGACATCAGTAGCACAAGGGAGCATCAAATTTTGTGATCCTTTATAAGTGGAGTGGAAATTGATCACAAAACTTGACTCTCTCATTACATAGACTAAGCTTCCCCTAAGTGTATGCATATATATAGTGTAAGGCAATGCATATGCACAACCGGCAATTTAATGCACAAAAAGAAGTTTAATCTATATAATGCATGGAGAAAGCATAGAAGTATCGAATTGAAATCAACATAATGATATAGGGTTAGAAATACCACATGTAGAAAACAATTTGATATACCACCTGAACTAAATGGTGGGCTTTTGAAGGTATGATGCTTATCTCCTGGGGACTTCATTTTCCTTGCAATGAGACTACTACATACATGAATCTTGAAGTAATTGTTAGTCTCAAGGCTTCTAACTTGTAGAGTGACCTCCCCCCAAATATGTGCATACAAGCATAGAATACTTGTAGGAGACATGCACATTGACTTTTAAGGTCAAATATCACTTGAAGAATGACACTACTTAAATGTGAGAATTATTTTCTAAATGTGAGAATTATTTTCATAGGTGATATTGGGGGTGAATCATCTACAATTTGGACTTTGGCACATATAAGATAGACACTTGTAAAAACTAGAGCTATATGTGCCGTGCTCTGAACAAATTAAACCATGTAGGTTTGCTCCAAGGGTAAGGGTGATACTGAAACGACCCGCGATTTCCTCGAAGGAAAATCCACAGAGTACATCATTTACAGTTGATACCACAGTTCATACATCGCAAAAAGTACAAGTTACATGGTTTTACAACACTTGGAGACACACCTAAGTACAACGTATCCTAGCGATATACGCTTACAAGTCAACATCAGAGTAGGCATAGCACCATAGCGGGTGAAGGCTCCTCCTTCACGAGCGGTCATTAGAGTTGGGGTAGAGTATCGGTGGGCGAGACTTGATCTCCTTAACCAAACTTGAGTGTAGAAACGAGACCACCTACTCCTTCCAGGCTCCATCATTGTCGTAGTCCTCCTCGGGTATCAAACCTGCTCAACTCTATCAGTACGATTCGTACTGGCCACTGCTCCCACCCTATGCTTTGCTTTGCTGTGTGATAAGTGGAATGCAAGGGTAGAGCAAAGGTCTATATTTGGTTGTAGTTTTCCTATGCCAGTTCATAATATAAATATAATATAGTTCATCAAGTTTTAACCCATCTCATCCACACGTCCATCGATCCCATCCATTTCCACATCCACATCCACACATCTCACCACACTCTCACTCTCTAGTCGGCAAGAAAAACTCCCGCTCCTCCTTGCCTCAATGGCCTAAGCCGGAAACCAACAACACCTAGGGGAGAGAAGAAAAAGACACCTCTCTATAGTCAAGTGAAGCGTAAATCATAGGAATGTCCATGACCGTGGATACGGCTATACGTATAGATCGATCAACTCTGCAGAGCGTGTACACCTGGAACCACAAGATCACCATCATCAACATGTGCACTGCCTAGGCTGATATCGAGCCGCCACCTAACTAGCCCGATGCCACCCTACCACTCAGCTCTAGGGCACCCCGGAGATCCACCGGCACGCTGAGACTGTGAGACATGGTACTGGATCCCCAGAGGGTACCACGTTGTCTTAGGAGGGTGTGGGTCTCAGCACCCGTACCTCCCTACACTATCACCTATCAACCTAGTAGTAATAGCAGGGGGCCAGCTAGCCGTCAAGTTGTTTCCCACCCATCAGGAACGAGTGGTGTGTACGAAGGGGTCTCAAGACATACCAGTCCTTAGGGGTGACTAGACAGGACGTCTTCACCTTGGGGCCCAATGCCCCGTGCCTCAACGGCACCTCTGTTCGGGGATTCGTCCCACAAAGACACTCCTCCCGGAACCTTCTCACATCGCATGTACCAGCCATAGGTACTCTCTCACATAGGAAGTGCCCAGATCACACTCCCCCGGGCAAGACTTGTCCCCTGACTCGTCATAGATCCTGCCCAGTCGACACAACCCTTACCACACACCCAAGACACACGCCAATATCTCTCCCATGTTATCCCCAGTTATCCAGTTTACGGCACCACGTGCCTTAGCCACACACAAGCATGTACGAGTAAAGTGTATGTGTGTAGCAAGTATCATGAAGCGAACAAGCGCCTATCCTAGCAACGGGTGTGCAGGGGAAAGGTTGCGTCAAGGTAATGGCTTATCAAGTAATCTACCATGCATCCTATCATAGTTATTTGCATAAAGTAAAGCACAAGCAACTACATATTGCATGCCTAATAGGATTCTACGAGGTTGGGTGGGACGTGGCACCTGTTCATAGCAATCCATAGTCTTCCACATCCAGTTGTCCTTCATGTCTCCTCCTTCCAGTGGATCTCTAGTCCATCCATCGTCATTGCGATGCAACTACCTCGGTATAGCGACAAACAAGGCAAAAGAGCAATCAAACTCTAACCAAAATCTAGTACTCCCTAGAAAGCAACAAGGTACAGAAGGAATCAGATAACTCCGAATAAACACCGAAAGACTTAGCCCTCGTGGAGAGTGTCCGATCCTCGGTTCCAAACAAACAAAAGTGGTTGTCTGTTAAGCATAAACTCGGATTGAGGCCTCAGAATAGCCAGTACTTCCGGGTCAACCATGTCGAATTGCATGCGGCCCAAGAGAAAAGGCCTTGATCCTAACTTAACTTAAGCAAAACACCACGGCTTGTGGCCTCCCAATCCGAACGTCATGGAAATTAGCGGGGACCGGAGGGTCACAAGCAAGAGGAAAGGGAAATGGGAACAACAGGGTTTGGCCCTTTGTGGCCTTTAACCCACAAGTCACAACTACTATATGGGATTCAAGTAGGAAAGATTAACACGAAATAGAGAGATTGTGACTTGGTTCCGAGGCTCTTTGGCTCACCCATCATGGTAGCGATGGTAGCAAAAAGAGATTGGAACACGAACAACAGAGAGCAGCGACTGTGCCCCTCTCGATCCGCACAACACAACCACGCCGGGAGCCGAGAAGAGAGTAGCACAACAAAGGAGGAGAGGAGAGTCACCGGGCATGTCCATGTCATGGTTTCACCACATCCTCGGTGAGGATGGTTTTCCAACGTCGATCGGGTCGTCACTCGCACGCAGTCCGAGAACACGATATAGACCATGGCTTTGCTAACTAGAAGAGATAGTCCGTCTTTGATCCGATCATCATGGCCAAGATGGGATCGAATAGAGCGGCTAGCGGGAAAAAAAATGAAGTAGAAAGAGGGGCGTGATCTACTCCTTCCAATGCACATGCCACGACAAAAAGGCGGGCATCGAAGAGGAGCGATGCACAAGAGAGTACGAGTGCCTAATCCGCTTGTAGGGTACCTTGACCAAGGTGCACTAAATGCACTAAGACGTTCCCCGAATTCTTGGCGGTGCGGTTGTCACGCGAAACCCGTGGAGTGTCACGGTCTTAATAGGTACAAGCATACAAGAGGGCTATGTACCAAGGAACCAATAAAGGGAAGTAAAAGCAGGTTTCCCTTCCCTTGATCCACTCACCACGGCGGTCACCTGAATCAAAGGAGTGGGATTAGGAGAGCAATAATAGA